>JAXQGP010000292.1:0-27639 GCA_037040125.1 Kazachstania sp. M6911
TATTCTGTGGATTTTCGTATTGCTCTAATAAGGCCACAGGATTCTCTGGAATCTTTAACGCTTCACTAAGAAGTGTAAATACTCTTTCCATATCTTTGATTTCTAATTCATCCTCAATCCAGGTCATCCATATTATTTCTAAATCTTTGATATTTGGGAAAGGTACATTTAAAGCCTTTTCAAATATTTCTCTGGCTGAATTTAAATCATTATTTTTCCAATATATTTGTGCATAATCAGACCAAAACTTTCCGAAAACACCTGGTTCTTTAACTTTCAATGGATCAATAGTCAAAATACCTTTTGCATAAATATCACATTTTTGTTTCAATGTTTTCTTAAGGTTTACTCTTTGGGACCAAGTACTGACATTATTTGGATTTCTTCTTAAATACAAATCGTTTAATCTAATATCATGATATTTTGTCAGATTCTCAAGCTTTGCCACATGATCTTGAAGTATCTTATACAGTTCTGCTTGTTTACCGGTATCTTCCATCTTCTTTAAATAGCACCCAATAAGGGCTTCTTCAACATCAGTGTGAAATTTACTTACCTTCCCAAAATCATCTACAGTGGTAGTATTGACCAACAATTGATCTAAACGTGTCTCCAAATCATCGAATTTCCCATTTTTCATCAAATATTTACATGTAATCAATTCCAATGGTGTATGATTAAACGAATATAATTCTTTCAGTACCTCTATAAATTTTTGACATTGTGAGGATTCATTTAATTCATAAAGTGCATTAAGGTATACAATACTCAACGAATATGGGATATCCCTAATTTGTGATTTATTCTTAAAGTCACTATCCATAAATAAATATTTTTCGAATAAATTTTTAATTCTACTAGTATCATTGGTATTCCCTAATAGAAGTAAGTTATCCACAATTTCATCCTTCGGACAAACAATTAGATATCTCTCTAAAAAGGTCGATACCCATATATTAACATGATGTGTTGGATCCTCAGAGGTATCTTTGCGTTCTTCATTAGATGCTAATACTTTATCAATAAGCTCTGTAAATTGTTCTACCTGTGATTTTTCTACTTGATTAATAGTCGATATTAACGGTATTATTAAATCCTTAATATAGATCAAAAGCTGTTCCCACAATTTATAATGCGAATTTTTTGATAAGGAAGATAATGAAATATCGAAAGCATGCCTTATTAATTGTAAATTATTCTTTTCGATGGCAAATTTTAAATATTTTAAACATAATTTTTCAGATTTATTACCACAATTTTTGATACCTTCATTATATAAATTCGCAATGTCCATGTAATTTATACTAGTATAGGTATCGCTTACCCATGTAATAAATACAAACCAGATGTCCACGTTATTTATGAATTGATTCACATATCTTCTGAAAAGCCACAGTACACCGTCGTCTGTTTTGAATCCATTTTTATTTTGATCTTTCCATCTATCTAAATAATGGACCCATGCTTGTATGTCATCAGGATTTTTCTGCAACTCATATTCGAATGCAACGTCCTCATCATCCGTCACGTATTTATTTATTTCTTCCATTGAGGATCTAGTAATGTATGTATATATTGAGAGTGATATGCCAGGGGTTATTTTATATCAAAAATACACTGCTCTTCTTCGCCACTATTATAACAACGGTTTCTTGTAACCAGACAGAATATCCTTCACCAGTATCGAAAAGTTTCCCCTTTGTTCTATAGATGTCTATATATCCTTTCCTTTTAAACGTATAGGCAGATCCTTTTATGTTTACATTTTGTATGTGAAAGCTTTCTAGTCAGAGGGATGAGCTTCGGTTCGGAAAGATTCGGATATCGCTTCAAGATAAGCAGAACACGGTACAACAATTAAGAAGTAAAGATAAACCATTTGTAATATATTCTGCGCAAGGAGTGTGATTCTATACTCAAGTCGATACATGTATCATCACTAAAGATTTTACAAGAAAGTACTATTTGGTTCGCTAACGACTCTGTCTGTTCTCTAATAAGAAGCAGTAATAGAAACAACACAAATAACATAAATAATATTCAATGAGAATATCAACAGTTTTAAGCTGGCTAGCATATACTAGCTCACTAACTCAAGGATTACCATTTGAGGAGAAGAGAATATTACAATTAAGTGACTCCGAATTAATTACTGTAACAGAATCTCAAAAACTATCCTTATTGAAAAGGGGTGTGAGATTTTTTGATGTTACCAAACAACAACAGATATCCAACACATACATTTCACATCGGTTAGATGATCCTGTTGTACCAGTATATAAATTTCCATTAACTATGGCCCATTCCAAAGAGGTTAAATCATTGACATCTAAAATCGATCAAAAATTCATGTATGAGAAACTTGCAGATTTTACAAGTTTCTATACACGTTATTATAAATCAGAATATGGACTACAAGCAGCGGAATGGTTATCTTCTCAAATACATGATATTGTCGACGTTCTACCAAAAGATATGGTATCAGTAGAACATTTTGATCATAATGATTGGAAACAATTTTCTATCCTTGTTAAACTTAAGGGTACTACATCACCTGAAAATATCGTTGTCATCGGATCTCATTTAGATAGTATCAATTTACTATTTCCTAACTGGCTACCAGCTCCAGGTGCGGATGATAATGGGTCTGGTACAGTAACAAATTTAGAAGCATTAAGATTATTAACTGAACATATCTCTAAGAATGGGAATCCATTAAATAATACAGTTGAATTCCATTTCTATTCCGCGGAGGAAGCTGGTTTGTTAGGATCATTAGATGTTTTCAGTACATATGCTGCTCTTAACAAGAAAGTTGTCGCCATGTTACAACAAGATATGACAGGTTTTGTCAGTGACAAGAGTAAAGAACATGTGGGTGTTATCGTCGATTATACAGATGTTGGATTAACAACATTTATTAAAACTGTCATCGATAATTATTTGTCAATCCCATATGTCGAAACTGAATGTGGATACGCATGTAGTGATCATGGAAGTGCCACCAAAAACGGATATCCGGGTTCATTCGTCATTGAAAGTGAATTCAAGTCAACTAGTAAATATATCCACAGTACTATGGATACAATAGATAAAATAAGTATCAGCCACATGGCTGAACATACAAAATTAGTTCTTGGAACAGTTCTAGAACTTGGTCAATGGAATGGATTTTAGAAAACACATTCCCACACTGTTCAGAACATACCAAAGGTGCCAAATATTCCCACAATACATAGCTATAACATATAAATACATTTTTATAACCTATTCAATAGATAACAATATGTGACATTAATTAGTGTCATTTGTCTCGAATCGTTTGTTATGGTGAGACGCGCGGCGAAGACAAAATGTATGTATGTACATCAATTGTTTTCTTGTTCATTTGTTTACCTCGACTATGTTTAGTTGTTGAACAAGTCAGTAGGGACTAATACATCCTTAGAACAAGTTTAAATCATTTATTTCAATAATTTTATTGACGTCTTGCTTATTTTTGAATTGTGATAGCACTGCCTAATACGTTTGTTCAAGAGATTGAAACTTTGAAAGGACTATTAAGAGAAAATGAGCAATCAAAATGAAGCATCGTTGATGAATTATTTATGGACACCAGTACCGCAAAGATTGAACGTTCTATTATTTGCAGCAGTATGGTTATGGTATTATATTGTAAAATATATCAATAGCAAGAAATTTGATATATCTTCGGTTTTGCAATTGAAATTAAGAAATGATATGCACCAGGCTCCAACTAATGGACAATTATTAAGATTTTCCTACGTATTTGCGATGAAATTTACCAAAGTTTTCGTTGTATGTCATACATTAATGCTTTTATTATTTAACAATTATGATGGATCAAATTTATCTAATATACAATATATTATTCTTCATGGTTTGCCCTTATTGCAATTTGTTTTACAGATTGCTCTAATACTAAGAGAATGTGAAATTATCAAATATTGTACGAAAAGGTTATTGCTAATCGAACCAAATCCTCGTTCTTTACGTAATGTTTACATCTTACTATCAGATACTTTAACATCATTCAATAAACCATTGATAGATTTTACATTATATACGTCTTTACTATTTGGTAAGCCACTCACCCATTTTGATCTATTATTATCTTCTTTACCATCGGGCGTAAGAATCTTCCAGTGTTTAAGAGAATACTATCTGCTACAAGAAACAGAATTAATGATGAATGCTCTTAAATATTGTTCGAATCTTCCTATCATTATATGCACATGGTATACTAGAATACATGATGCAAATTCCATCCCTAAATCATTTTACAGCATTCGAGTCTTTTTCCTAATATTGAATTCTACATATACATTCTACTGGGATGTTAGACGAGACTGGACACTTACATCATTTACATCATTAAGAAAGAACAAATTAATTTTCAAACCAACAGTATACAGATCAGCAATAATAGTAGATTTCATTATTAGATTTTGGTGGGTATGGATATTTGTGTATGCTCAAAATGACACAAGAAATTTCATATTTTTCAATAGTGAATTATACTATTTTGAAATTATACGAAGAGCTAACTGGATCATATTCAAACTTGAATCCGAATATTCTAATAGACCTATTAAGTCATAATATATTAAATAATCTAATATAATTACAATTATGGATGAAATTTTCCAATGAATAATAATATAATATTAATAATAATGCATTTTCTATTTAGTTTCTTGTTCATCTATAAACTCCCTAAAATACTAGTTGATTATAATGCAAAAGCTGAATAGATCAAGTTAATAAATGGAAAAATGATAAAATGACTTTAGGTACTCTATAGAGATGACCTTATTCAACAATGTAATATATATACATAAGTATCATATCAAACGTTACTTTAATACCTACATACGACATTCGAGTAAAAAATAAGGCAGGGGTATAAATATCCTTATATATCGTTTACCTTCTATGCTTGTTTTGATATGCTTTTCTTTGATTATTTTTTCTTTCGTTTTTAGTTAAGTATCTAAACTTCTTCTTAGATTTCTTCTTTTTGTCCTTAGAGTCATCCATACCTAGGAATTTAGCATATTTTTTGGCTCTTGTTATACTTTGATCCAAAACTTTTTCTGATTTCTCTAATTCGACATTATTTGTCTTGGCTAAGAATGCAAAATTTTCATTTGGTTCTAATGATTCAATTTCAACGGTGGTATCGTCTTCATAGATAGCTGTACCAAAAGAATTAGTCTTTAATATTGGTTTCACAGAACTTTCGCTTTCGTTACCTTCATCATTGTCATCAAACCCATTCCAGGAATCATCTGAATCATTATTGTCCTTATCATCAGCTTTTGTCTTACCATTTAGAAGGTCATCAATTTCTGCTTGAATATCTAAAGTTTCTTTAAACCTACGCATTTGTTCATCCATTTGTTTCTTTCTTTCATCACGTACTTTCTTTCTTTCTTCAATCTTCAATAATCTTTCTTGTTCCTTGATACTCTCTTGTGCCTTCTTTTGTCTTTGCAATTTACGTTTATGGAAACCCGTTAGATAATCCAATCTGGAATCTTTATCGAAGCTAACTTCATCTGTACCAAATTTCTTTTGTTGCTTAGCAGCATAATCCTTACCTTTTGTAAGTAATTGTCTATTTGATTTGACGGCCATCCTTTTATATTATTGATTGTGCTAATATTATTATTTCGGATAAATTTATTATTCTGTAGCTTACCCCTCTTCACTTAGCCAAACTATCTACAATTTTCTTTCTGTACAATAACTGAAATGGATTTAATTGTAAACAACTTAATCAATCTAGATATACACTTCAATATCAAAAGTTATAGTTCCTCATCCATAGCTCATCGACTTCCAAGATTTGCTTCATGAAAATTTTCCAGTATAATAATGCCATACAAAATTTTGCGAAAAAATGACATAGAGGGTAACTTTGGAAAGATTGCGCCGAATGCTACAAACACCGAGACTTGCTATTACTCAGAATGATTAAAAACACGTCAATAGATCAATGAATTAGGGAAAACAATGAAGTTATCACATCTGGTTCCTACAAATAACACTAGAATTACTTCGGGAATTACAAACATACTCCATTAGTATAAGTACATTCGATATAAAATGGCTCCTAGAAATGTGCACACTTTAGGGAGCGGTAGCTCAAGAGGACCAAGTAGTGGTGCCTCAAGTACCTCTAATCCAGGGTTTAGAACCGTGTGGGATAGTATTCCACCGATAACTAGGGCAATTACAATAATTCTTTGTCTAAATACATCCGCTTACATTTTGCAGTTTGTCAGTTACTTCGATATAATGTTTCAGTGGAAAAAGACTTTTTTATATTTACAATTGTGGCGTTTATTCACATCCTCTATGATACTTCCAGCGAAGGCAATGGAAGCTCTTTTAGAACTATACAACATTTTTACAAGATCCTCACAATTAGAGAGAGAACATTTTTTTATTACAAGTAAAGCCAATCCATCGATTGATTATGCATTTTACCTTTGTTTCTGTCTTGTTACCCTAGGGAATATCATTGCTTTAATGGTTGGTCCAACCGGATATGCTTCCTTGACTGGTGGGTTCACGTCCTGTTTGGTATTCACTTGGGCTGTTGATAATGCTAATACACAAGTTTTATTCTATGGTATTATCCCAGTCTATGGTAAATATTACCCAATCATCTCTTTATTTATGACCTTAGTATTTGGTGGTTTCTACGTTTCGTTACTTGGTATGGGTGTAGCATACTTATTCTTATGTTTAGACACTCGTTCATTTGGTCCAATTTATGGTTTCATTAGAAGTAAAGAACCAAGTTACGGTAGAGCACCAGGTGGTAAATTCTGTGCGCCACGTTGGTTCATTTATCTATATGAAACAATATTCAGAGTAAACCAAAGAAATAGATTTGCCAAGACACTTACCCCAGAGCCAACTATCTCTTCTGGTAGTAAGTTATCTGGTTTTAAGGGATTAGGTTCAAAGTTAGGTGGCGATAGTACTAGTAGTAACAGAATGGCAGGTCAAAGAGTTAACAATCGTGAAAGAGGAAACCAACAAGAGAAACCAGATGTCACTACAACTGAAAGTGAAACTGCTACAGGGACAGGTAACTTCCGTGGATCAGGAACCCGTCTTGGAGGGAAGGATGAATGAAGTACTTTAGATAGAGATAAAAAATGTTAAATAAATATACTATATAACACTATACATATGTATTATAACATTTTCAAATGTACAGATATCCTACGTTATAAAAACCAATGAATAGTCATATCCCAAATAAATGTTCATCACAGACATTTTTATTAAAATAAACGATATGTTTTCTGCTTTCCATAGCCGTAGGACAACTTTGAGGTTCATGAGCTGTTATGCATTTCCTCATTGATTGTTTCATGTAAATTTCCGCATCGAGCAAAAAACATAATCACCAGAAAAAAGGACAACTTTTGCAGATCAGGAGTATCGATGCTGAAAAAGTTATATAAGTCGAGAAGAAAGATTATATTATATTTGAAGACTATTTGACTTACGATTTCACATCTCTCTTCCTTGCTTAAAATCAGAATGAAGTTATGATAGCAGTAATATGAGTGATATTTCTAACAGACAGACCCACACAAACGACGACTCTTCTAGTGATTCAGATTCACCAATTGTGATAGATGATAAACTTTATGCAGACATTACTCAAAATGAACCACACACAATATCACTGACCTCATTCATATTAGGTATAGTATTAGGTATATTCATAGGTTTATTCCCAACTTTAAAATTTAAAAGTATCAATTTTTATATCATTGCATTAACACTCTTCCATTTTCTAGAATATTACATTACAGCTAAATATAACCCAGGAAAAGTTCATTCTGACTCGTTTTTATTATTTGGGAATGGTAAAGAATATCTAGGTGCCCATACCTTTGCATTATTGGAGTGTCTTGTAGAATATGCATTCTGGCCTCAAAGTAAAAGAACTACTGGTATTCGATACTACATTGTTTTCGTAGGTGTCGCATTAACGATATTTGGACAATACATTAGAACATTAGCTATGAAAACAGCTGCCCAATCGTTTTCACATATTATTAAGAGGAAAAAAGAAAGTAATCATGTACTGGTCACTAATGGGTTATATTCTATTTTCAGACATCCTAGTTATTTTGGATTTTTCTGGTGGGCAATTGGTCTTCAATTAGTATTATTAAACCCATTCTCTTTAATCGTTTTCACTTTAGTGTTATGGAGATTTTTCAATCAAAGAATAAAAATTGAAGAGAAATATTTAATATCTTTCTTTGGTAATGACTATATTAATTACAAGAAACATACCAAGGTATGGATTCCATTTATAAATTGATTTTTTATATATATATTTTGTAAAAATGAACAATTAATGCAACATTTCTTAATACATTCTCTTTAACATTTGTCCATAAAATAAATTAAACTGAATATATTCAAACAATAATTACTGATGATTTCTTTACTAAAGAGATACATATGCTATATAAATGTTATTTTATCAATCGTTTGACATACTTGATGCAGATGACCTCGAAAGATTTCTCTTTTGAGGTAATGTTGTAGAATAGTTCCTTCTAGGTTGGAATGGTGCTATAATTGGTTTCCCTGCCATTGATGAACCTGATGAAGGAACACGACTTTGATTCCTTTGAGATGATTCTGAGGTTACCTCTGTGTGTAATGTAGAAGAATCATCTCTTGTCATTGAAGGTAGGGTTGGAAGAGCTGGTAGTTGTGGATTCGATATAGGTTGTTCTGTAGTTTCCTGCGATATGCTGGTTGACAATTCTGAGTTACTAATAGGATCTGGTGTCTCATTGTTCACAATTTTAGAGTTTTCATTATTTAGTGCAACGCTGGGATCTGTCATAATTACTGTAGATTGAGAAGATGTACTTGACATTCTTTCTGTGATCGGTTGTATCGATTGTTCGAATGTTCCGTTCATATCATCTTTATTTAATGGTTTAGTCTGTAGATACTGAGGAAACTTTATTTGGTTTTGTAATATACTTGGATGGCGTTTTTCAAAATCTTCCCTATTACTGTTCTGTTTCAAAGGTGTACTATATGTAGAGCTGCCATTATCATCATCAATTATGGTTGGGTTTCTACCGGCAGGATAACTTTGAAATGATGAATTTGAATCATGACCAAAACTTTGCGAAGTAGACACAGAAGGATTATTTTTTGGATCCAAACTTTTAGAAACAGTTCGATTACTTTCTAGATATGTCGCAGCCGGTTCTGTAGGACCATTGGTTTTGGTATTATTACTCGGAGCATCTTGTTCATCATCACTATCTAATGAAATAACAAGTTGGTTATCGACAACATTATTTTGAGGTTCGTCCTGCGTTATAGTGGTTTCTGTTGGCTGTTCTGGAGTTTCCGGTGCGTCTCTTGACAGAAATTGTTTAAACATTGCCATATTATGATCTGCTGATGCTTTCTTATGTTTCTTCAATTGATTTTCAATATCTGAATCACCATCACTAGATTCATTATTATTAAAAATAGGTTCCCAGGATCCATCTGCGAATAAGTTGACTTGTTCAACTCTTTCATCCGATTCATTCAAAATTTCTTCAACAAATTCATTTATTGCTAATTTTTCTAATTGAATTGGAATTTGACATACTGGACATTGCCAAGTAGGTACTTGTAATTGAGAGTGTAAGAACCATAATGCATCGAAACATTGCAAATGTTTACAAGCAACTGATTTAACTGGATATTTCATTCTCATATATGAGATAGGACAACTTAAACTCATTACTGTAGAAGTAGTAACCATATCTTCATCTGCATCCTCATTAATTGTTTGTTTTAAATAAAGTAATGTTGCAGCCTTAAGAATCTTTGGTTGTTTTACGATTTTCTGTAAAATATCTTCTGGTGGAATCACTTTCACAATATAAATATATAACAAATATTCTGTTGTAGTGAAGGCGTAAATAAATTGGAAAATATTTATAGCATTATTCTTGGTAAGATATTCTGTTATATCTGCTGGTTTAGTAGTACCCTTTTTATTTTTAATACCTTTCAAATTTGCTTTTACTACCCTGGAATTCATCTGTAATTCATTAGGACTTGGGAATTGAATAGTCTCTGTACCTCTTGTTCCCAATACATTGACTGCCCCACATAATAAATAAAGTCTAACATTCTTATCTGTAGTCAATGCTTCAAAATCTTTTTGATCTAATTGAAATCTAATTGTACATGTACCTCTACCATTAGTGACATAAATTTTCTGTGCAGATTCAGGTATCAATTTTTCTAATTTATAGAAAGGTGATTCTTCAAAATGTAAAGTATTAGCATATGGACTATCTGATCTTCTCTTATTATGATGCGGTATAACTGTAATAGAATGTTTATTTGTTACCATCGATGAACCGACAGAGTCCTTAACTGAATCTAATCTTTTATTATAATATTTTGCTTGTACTAATTCTTCAAATAATGGTAATGCATGACCATTTCTAGATTTATCGAAAAGATAATTTATACATTCAAGAGCGTTTGCTTTTGCCATTTGATTAATCACAGGAAGATTTTCACGATTTGAGTAACTCGAGTCCGAACCAACATAACCTTTGAAAAATTCTAATAAATTGTCATTTAATTCTGCTTTCTTTAAATTTGTCTTCAATTTACAACTTTTACTTAACGTTTTGAGTTGCGGTACTTTCAACGTATGCAAAAATTGTTCTACGGACTCCATATTCGAAATTTGAAATATATGTGTGTCAATATAGGATTGTACTAGTATATTACAATATAACTAATATATTATATGCTTTATAATACTGGTATATCAATGATATACTCTTCTTGTAGCTTCCTACATCAGTTGGAAAAGTATCTCATTTTATGATCGCTCTAGCAAGAAGTACGCGAAACTGCCAACTAACTAATAAAAAAAAGTGATGACAGAGAAACACCGCAGGAAACAGACCAATTAATGAAACTATATGATACTAATAGAATCGAGTGTCAAGACTTACAAATTACAAGTACGATAGAAAACTAGCAGATGGGATCCTACACATACAATCTTTCGGTACGATACGAGCTTTAATACTGTAATAGTACCGTTTGTCTGCGTATAACGACGATCAATAGCAGTGATACAGCCTCAAACACATATCACGTATCAAGGATATTGATCATTGTGTTCACATAATCTTACGACATACATTGAATATCATATAATTCGTTTTCTAACTAACTAAGTGTACTCGATGAGCTATTCTGTCTATATACGAAGACAGTAATGAATAATAATAGGGTTTGATTGTAATATTATTCAGGGTTTGAGATAACTGCTGCTGCCCTCCGCTAAGAAACACCTGTAGACATACCATGTTTCTACGCCCTTTTCTCTCACCGATGTCCTTTACTCGGAATGTCTGCGTCTTTGTCGTTGACTCTGGTTCGACCATTTTATAATGATGATAGACTCATCATCATATATTCATGTGTTAGAAATGTAACATTGCAAAAGTTTGACAGGATGTGGGAGACTATATAAGAACAAGTCATTTCGAGACACCGAAAACAGTTGAGAGGTCACTTGATCTTAGATCTTCACCTGATAAATTAACTTACATAACCTCACGCTCCCGTTCACTATGCCTAGAATTACCGTATTGATATCTGGATCAGGTTCCAATTTACAAGCATTAATCGATGCTGAGCAACAAGGTAAATTCCCAAATACTAAAATAGTATCAGTGATATCCTCAAGTAAGAAAGCTTACGGTTTACGAAGAGCTGAGAAAGCAAATATCCCAACTAAAACACATTCTTTATATAATTACAACAAGAATATCCCCAAGGAGGATAAAGAGGCACGTAAATTGGCTCGTGTTCAATTCGAAAAAGATTTGGCTGAGTTAATTATGTTAGATAAACCTGATTTAGTTGTATGTGCCGGGTGGCTTTTGATTCTGGGTCCAAATTTCTTATCTAATTTATCTTCAGATATTAAGATTATTAATTTACATCCTGCTTTACCTGGTACATTCGACGGTACTACTCATGCAATTGAAATGGCTTGGAATCAATGTCAGGAATCTAAGAAGCCATTAGTGGCAGGCTGTATGGTACATTATGTTATCGAGGAAGTCGATAAAGGTAAACCATTAATCGTAAAAGAATTGACAATTACACCAGGCGAAGAGACCCTTGAACAATATGAGGAAAGAGTTCATAAGGAAGAACATGTTGCAATTGTTGAAGCAACTATAAAAGCATTAAACTTGTAAGCAAACAATAAAAATAACATTACTATGTATATATTAACATATATATGTTTTAAATTTTAATTATCGTCATCTCATTAATTCTTATACACATGGAGAACGGTGCACACAGAAAGCGCGAAAATTTCAGTTTACATAATAAAGTTTCATTTTCACAATCAAAGTATTGAGAATCTACATGACAATGTAACTTGATCTTTAGCAATTTATATAGAATTATATACGTAAAACATTACACAATCAGCTTATAATTGGTATTATATATACATTAAACAATTCAAAAGTTAAACACATAACTACATTGAGTTGATCATATCTTTGATACCTTCGAATAGATCTGCCAAGAATTTTTATTGTGATACCACCTATTCAGTCCATTCCATTAGAACAGCGCACATATACAAACACCAATTACCCTTCATTATCTATACATCTCAATATATATCAATTCAATAACCCCAAAATCCAATAAATTAGCTACTACCACCCAAAAAATATGAACTCTTTATCTAAATATCCAAGCTTCGTAAGCCCAGGAAGAATAAAAACATTAGTGGTACCTATCGGGAAATGGAAACAAGATCAGTTTATCGAAGCTGTAAATAAAATCAAGGATTACTCAGAAGTTAGATTACTAGATATCACACCCGTGGACAGTCCCCTTTTCACTCCCCAAGGGTTCCCAAACGGAAGATTATTCTTCGATTTCGATTGTACAAGTAATAATGATTCCTTAGAGTTATTCCTCTACGATTTCCAACCATTTAGGAAAACTTTTATCGTGATAGGTTTAGTCAATGATGATAGTCCAATTGAACAAAATTTACAAATATTAAAGGAGAAATATCAAACTGTAATATCAATGAATTTGATATATTATAATAATAAAAATCCAGAAATCTTAGTTTCTCAATTACCAAACGTATTCCATACAAACATTTCATTGAAACCAAATAATCTAGAAACAGTAATATGTGATATTGGTCATAATTTCTTAGAGGCATTATCTCATTATTATTCATCTTATAAACATGTAACATTAAGATCTCCTGGGGCAATTGGAGGTAATTCCATCTCAAAAGCAGTCATAACTAGATATGGTCCAAATAATACATTAGTAAACCCAACAGATATTCAGAAAAGTTCCTCAAATGCAAATAAAAGATTATCGTCCTTCGAAATGACAACAAACAGTATTAAACGTTCCGCATCATTAAAATTAGCTAATACATTATCTACCTCAGATAGTAGAACACAACAGAAATCAAGAGGTAGACAATTGAAGATTATAGGTAATTTCCAACTGTTAGCTGGTAGATACTCAGATGCTCTAACAAGTTTCACAGAATCTGTAACACTATTATACAAATTGAGAGATTTCTTATGGTTAGGGTCAGCAATTGATGGTATCGCCATATGTTTCATTTCTTTGAATTATTTAAATGTACCATTTCAAGTGCCTGAGATAATACATTTATTATGTCCGATACAAACTGTAGATCAATTATCTAATGCAGTAACTACAGAAAATACAAAAACTACTAATCAATCCTCTACAACAGTACCTACCACAACGAAAAATATTCCAAGAACAAGTATCTCAACTATACCTCAAAATTTGCAATCACCTAGAAATTCAACAAATATTACTGCAGCATTTCTTGATATCGACATATCTACTATCAACTTACCTCATTTAATAAGGAAAATGGCAGAGAAAATTTTATATTATTATGAATTAACCTTAACTACTAGTAATGAATATGTTCCAAATATCGTCTACTGTGATTTTGTATTGAAAACTCTATCATTCATGGTTGCTTGTCACAACGAACAAACACTTTCACCGGAGATCCTACAGACAATAATGCATGAGGACCTCCCAAAATTCGATTCGAAAAGTAAAGAGTTAGAAAATAATGATGTGGAATTCTCAAAGGAGGATATATACATTTTTGCTACCAAACTATTTGAATTACAACTTGATTCTTTATCGATAGAATTACAAGTTAATGTGTATTTGACTCTAGCGAAAACTTATAAAATCCTAGGTTTTCAAAGAAAAGAGGCCTTTGCCTTAAAATTGTTACTCAAATCATTAGAATTATTTGGGAAAAATTTGTTTTGGTCCAAGAATCATAGAGAAATTATTCACGAGATTTTAAAAACATATGGTATCACAGAAAGAAAACCTGAGTTAAGTATACCGGACTCGAAAGACGTGTCATGGTTTATCTTACAAAAGAGAGCTTTGAATTTATGCGTTAGTTTGGCGAAGAAAGTGAATGATATTGAATTGATGGCCGAACTATCTATCAAGCTATTAACAAATTTTACACACATATTAACCGCTTCAGAGCAAAACGTTCTATTCAAAGAATTTATTCAACCTTGTATAACCAATGGTTCTATAAAAGAATACTGGGATCCATTTATTGTCAGAAATTGTTCAATCCAAAGACTTGAATTTGATGAACCCGGCACTCAAAGTGCAAAGCTTCCTGTTGAAATGAATATTAAAGATATTAATAAATCTCTTATAAAGGACACAAAAACACAAATCAAAACAGACGAAGTCTTTAATCCATTTAAGATATCCACGACCAAAAAAGTTAAATTTGCACCTGAGAAAATCAACGACAATATCTTATTGGTAGGCGATAAAGCAGAATTTACTTGTACCTTACAAAACCCATTCAAATTTGATTTACATATTACAGAACTTCAATTAGGTTCAGAAATATCAAAATATTGTGAATTAAAAGACGAATATTTGACAAAATCTAATCCATATATCATAAAACCGGAATCTTTCAAGGATATTACTATACAAATTGTTTTGAAAAAATCAACTTTCTCTGATGGTTGTTTAGTTGACTGTTTATCGTTATCTGCATTTGATCTACCTAAACAAGAACTAAAAATAGTAAATTCAGAACAACATACAGTCTCTGTGAAAACACCTAAGAAAGGAGCAGATGCAAGTACAGATAATGTGACAGAAACAACTGTGTTAGTTAATGAACGTTCCAACTATGGTTCATTGGATTTAAAGATCTTCCCAGAACAACCTCAACTACAAATAACGAATAAATCTAATATCGCCGAAAATTCATTAATGATTCTTGATGGTACCAAGACAAAGATAATCTTGAATATCCGTAATAAATCACTAAGTTGTCCAATTGATTTTATGTCATTTCATGCCATTTCAAACATCGAAAGAGATCTAAAAAATGATTATTGGAAAAAATATCAACCTGATGAACTATACACATTTGAAAAACAATTGAAGATGTTAAAAGATTCAACCATAACTATCAATAACGCACCAAAAAAGATGGAACCAGGTGAAGATATTAGTCTAGAAATAGAGGTTGACGTTACGAATGCTCCTTTCACATTTTCAGAATTCAACCTGGTGATTAAGTATGGTATGAATGTAGAAAATTCAGAAAATGTTTATGTTAAAGAATTGGAAATCCCATACGAGGTGACGATTCAAAAAACTATCGAGGTTGCTAATCTTGATGTTATCCCATTGAATGAGGAAATGACCACTGGTAATACTTCAGTAGACTGGATTAAATTTGTTCAATCAAAGCTTAATAGTAATTCCGGACAAAATATTCATGATTTTGTACTTTTATTACTTGATTTCAGAAATTCATGGTTGGATGGTCTAAATTTACAAGTAAAATTTGATGATTTTGAAAGTAAGAAGTATTTAATTGAAACAGGTCATACATTGAGAATGATTATTCCTATCCAAAAAATTGAATTCGAAAAGAAGGGATATGGTAACAAACAAATACCTCATGTTGTTGAAGGTAGACAATTTATCCAAAGTGGTCTGAAAACTGAAGAAGAGTCTGAATTGAGGGAACAATTCTGGTGTAGAGAATATATCCTAGATAGATTAAAGTGTCGCTGGAACTTCTTCCACGACGTAGACTCGAATGGTTCTCTTGATTGCAGAAAATTCTTAGAGAAATTTGACTCGAAGATGGTATCTACTCTTTACAAAGGGAAATCATTATTCACAGTTAAGCTGCATACAGACAATACAACGGTTAATATCGGTGATAGCTTAAAATTAGGAGTACACCTCGAAAATACAAGAATAAAGATCACAGAAGAGATACCACCGCAAAGGAAGCTAAATATTTGGATTATCGACCACAAAACTGCGAAGATCTTACCAAGATCTAATAGTAGAATCTTATACAATGGTACATTATCTAGGATGATATTCACTGATAAACCTTTCTCGGCAGAATTTAATCTATTACCGGTGGAACCTGGTACATATGAAATATGTGCCGCAGTTGCGAGATTAGAGAGTCAAGATCCGTTACTACATTTCGATTCCGAGAGCATAATCATTACTGTGAAGTAGAAGGGTATATATTTACATACCGAGAGGGGCAATTATTCATTATCAAATAATTTACCATAAATAGATATATATAATAAAAATATGTATTTATTGCAGCATTTTTAAAAAATATAAAACATTTGCATTTTCAAGTTAAATTTTTTGTTTTGGAGATGATCAAAAAACCACTGTATATGACAAATATATTCAATTGTTGTTGTATTTATTTACATGAAGAATATTTTAAAGTACCTATGTATGTTATATATTTATCATTTCTTCGTGATGGGGAAAAGAATTATATTCTATATTTGTGAATATCAATTTGAAAGAATCATGCAGCAATATATCCTGGGGTAACTTAGCCTCTGGATTCATTGGATAAATTATCGCCTTTTGCGAATCTATCAATCTTTGATAGTTCTTCCATATATTTAATCTGTTTCTCTGCCTTATCTCTTTTATTAGTTATTTCTGATTTCCAGAAACGTGGAATAAACGGTTGGGCACCTTGCGCATATTTACCTAATGCACCTTCAAATGCTGTAGTTGGTTTATCAACATCTGAACCGACTGACATTTGATTTTCTTCTTTATATTTATTTAATTGTTCATGGAATTTTTCATTCCAACGTGAAACTTCATCCTTTTCTGGTTCTTCTGGCCAAATGAAAGGTTGTTCCATTTCAATGGTCATTTTTTTAATCTGAGGACCTCTAAATCTACCAGAGAACGCACTTAATCTAACATATCTACCATGCAATAATTGTGTAGTAATATTCAATGCCCTCAAACCGTACAAATGAAACAAATAATCTCTCAAATCCAGTTTATTAAAAGATTTTGGGACGATAAATTTAGCTTGATATGGGGTATGTTTAGCGTTAGGTCTCAATAAAATTATTCTAGCTTTTGGGAAAAAAATTTGTTTCTCCCCTACTCTGAAATGAGGTAAAAGTTCACTAGTTAACGGTTCTCCATCTACCACTGCTGACCCTATACTATTTCTTGTCAGGTTTAATATTTTCTCACTGTAATTTACAGCTTTTGGAATCGATGATGTAGTTAATCGAGGCATCCTTTCTTATTTCCGGTATCGATCAGTATTATATTATCGCGTTATGTTAACTGTCTAATGTGGCTCAAATTTCACCTGTCAGTAATTTAATTTGTTTTTCTAACAGCAGTCACTAAAACACTATCGAGTTTCACTCCAAAAGATTGATCTTCTTGTTTTAAACTCTCGAGATACCTGGTAGTCGTTGTTGTTTCAAAGGGCCACTTATTTCAACTTCAACGAAATTTCCTTTTTCTGAACCCGAAATTGTTATCGCTTTGAACGACAGCGGACCAGTTCGATGAAAGACGATACAACAAGAGAAGCGAAAGCGAAATTGGAAAAAATGCCAGGACTGAAAAAGTTTGGTGAAGTTTAAAGGATTAAAGAGAGCTTTCATTGGGAACTTAGTGAAGTTGTAGGTGGGAAGAGACCAATAAGGTTACTAAAGGGTATCGAATTTACTGTGTATATCACAATTAATAAAAGGTTATTGTTTTTATTTCATTTCTTCTGTGGTCTTGTTGTCATTTTTAAGTGCGAACTAATCTAGCGGATAAACAACAAACAACGAACTTTTCCTTCATTTCATTTACTTTGGTCTAATAGTGAGAATTACCGTTACTTTCAAAGATCCATATCATAATCATTCCAATCGTTTCATTTCATTTTACTCCATTCAATATTATCAATTCCATACTGTAAATCATGTTTTTCATTAAAGATTTATCACTTAATATTATATTACATCCATCATATTTTGGACCACGAATGAAGCAATTTCTAAAGAGTAAATTGCTTCAGGAAGTTGAAGGTTCATGTACAGGTAAATTTGGTTATATATTATGTGTTTTAGACTACGATAAGATAGAGATTGAACGTGGTAGAATATTGCCAACTGATGGTTCTGCAGAATTCACTGTTAAATATAGAGCAGTTGTATTTAAACCATTTAAAGGTGAAGTTGTCGATGGTACTGTAGTATCATGTTCACAACATGGTTTTGAAGTACAAGTTGGTCCAATGAAAGTTTTCGTTACGAAACATTTAATGCCACAAGATCTTCAATTCAATGCAGGTTCTAATCCACCTTCTTTCCAAAATTCAGAAGATGTTATTACAATTAAGAGTAGAATTAGAGTAAAAATCGAAGGTTGTATCAGTCAAGTGAGTTCCATTCACGCAATTGGTAGTATTAAGGAAGATTATTTAGGTGCTATTTAATGAACTCATGATAGATGTCAAATATATCTCTATGTTTTTTTGTTTAGCAGATAAAATATACACATATTCTGGCATGTGTTCTGCTACAACCTTTCATGTTGTTCTCTGAAAGGGAAATCATTATCGTATAAACTAAGAAACAACAGCAACAATAAAAACAAAACGAAACAAAAACAAAACAAAAGATTGAAAAAATTAATAAATCGTACAATTAGTAGTATCTTTATTTACTTCTTCATTTTGCATGTATATCCATATTTTAATGTATTATTATAGTAATAAATTTTAATTTTTTTTTAAAATTACCTTCTTTGATTCATATATGAGTCAATTTTTTACAAGATAATTTGATTAATAGTCAAGATTATTCAGTACTTTCGAAGACTACTGTTATAGTGCTGAATATTTAGATTGCATCTGTACATATTTGTAAACTGTGCAGTAGATCGCTGACACTAGCAGTGTCGAGACTTAAATTTCTTGTTATGTACGAGATATAACACATAATAATATTTATTTTTAAAAGAGAAAGTAATTATAACCCCAATGTGATGTCGTTAGAAATAAGTGCCAATTTAAATGATTAACTAAAAGATAGGTACAGACATCTGTAGTGAATATAACCTACGAAATTTAAAAAAAAAAATCTATTAATTTGTATGTAAATATTATTTAGGTGGGTAAATTAGGAAAGAACTATATGATAAATCAACTGGTGAACTACAAAACGAAATGAACGATGCGGGACATTTTCTCTTCGTGGTTGCATCATAGAGAATAGTATGAAAATAGATTCATTTTAACTAATATTTCAGCATCCGCAGTTTGAAAATGTCCTTACAAGAATTAAAATTATTATTAAAACGGATGAAATACTAGTTGAATTTCATAATTTCATAACAGCCACCAGTTCCAGTGACAAAACATGTATCTTTCCATTCTCCTTTATAACTACCATTTGCAATTGCATCCTTAATTACTCTTGACTTTGTTAGGAAATAATTTTCCTTTTCAGTATCACTACCGTGAGAAACTTTAACAACACAATTATGCCATGGAGTTGGAATATGTAACAGATCTTCGAAAGTTGGTTCTTCAATATTTTGTAAATCACGTACAATACTGCATTGCTCATGTGAAATAACCTTGACACCAAATTTTGGACCTGAATTCTTATGTGCATGAATTGAAATTCTCATATGGTGAGGGAACATTAATTCAACCAAATTTGAATAAGCATCATTTCTTTTGATCATATTGAATGCAATCTTTGAAATAGCCTTCTTAAACCCTTTTCTAGAATGTTCTTGAAAATAAGGCAATAATGCCAGATCTTCCATCATAAATTTTGAAAAACCTCTATAAAGATGTAGACGTGGATGATTTGGGATATTAATATCCTTTCTCAAAGTTCCGTCGTCTGTGTCACAGCCTTTCATTAAAATTTGTCTGGAAGCATCAGAAACTGAAGATATTTTAGTACCAGTATAATGTAAAACATGATAACCTTTAATCCATTCAGGATCAAAGGATTCAGACGACATTCCACTAAAGAAAAGGTCATTCAATCCACAAAATCCAATTGAATCTGAATTTCCTTTACATTTTTCATACAAATCATGTAATTTGGAAGTATAATGGTCAACGGTATCATCATCCACACCAATACAGTCAGAAAAAACATGTCCATCACTAACAATCCATATCTTTAAACCAGGTGGGTAAAATTCTCCGACTTGTTCCGTGATTTGAATCAATCTTCTAAGAGCCAGCTCTTCACCTTTATCAGGAACGACACCACCTACCTTATTAATGTTAGATGATTTACAAGGGAACGCTGGTAAAATACATTCGATCTTAACATAACGATCAGTAAAATATTTGACTTTATCAATAAAATATTCTCTACCACATTTATCCCATTCATCATCCTTAATAGTGTTCTTAAAATTATCTGCAAAGAAATCAGCAAACACTTCATGGAAGCTTGGAGAATCCGATTCTTGTTCAATGATTGGTTTCTCATGTAAATGTAATCTTGATTGATCCAAAACATGATATATGAACCAATCATTAAAAAGATTAGAAATTTCCACCTTAACAATACAACCTCTAATTTGAGTTTCTCCTTTCTTGTGATACTCAGTAATCTTCAATTGTTGAGTTAAAGATTTCTCAAAAATGTTTGAATCACAAGCAGGAATCAAATATTCATTTAAATTATTATCTTGTCTAGTGAAACAATTTTGGTTTGAAATAACGTTTTTAATATAGGACCAATTGTTTTCAAAATCGCATCCTTTCTTTTCATCGATACAATATATTTCTTTAGTATCAATGTCTCTGGTATATATCGCCAGAATTCTTGAAAATGTGGAAACATCTGTACCTTGATTGTGTAAAATCTTTTTTTCGTATTCAGGATCAGGTGGTTCTGAAATAGAAAGAGTTTCAATAATAGTAGCTGGTTTTTCAGTAATTGTCATATTATAAGTATACCACTGTGCTCAACTTGGTATATTATAGGATAGGTAAAAATTAACTTTAGAACTCTAACAGAAAAAAAAATTAGTATATATATCACCATCAATTATTTTAAAATTATTTCATTTCCTTTGATCATTTATATATTCTAAGCTATCCTTACCTTCGTACATTACCTTAATTCCTATAAAGACAAAGAATTTTTCCTACCACTTTGGAGGGAGTAGTAGACATCTTGGAACCTTCAAACTGTGTTAGGTGAATTTTGACCTAAGTAAACATAAGGACGATTAACGTCTCTTCCAATCTGGGATTGGAGAAGCAATCTTGTGAACTTTAGACGTCATTAATTCAATTCTAACTTAATATGCCACATTGATGAATCAAGGAGGGTACACATGCCGATGTTGATAATGTGTCATTATAATCGAAGGCATATTTAGGGGTCATCACCTAATGTTGATATGACGTACACCCCTTTAAGGACCTTTTGCAATATACAAGTAGCTTAATTCCGTAAAAGTAGTTTTAAAAAGGTCGTTAAAGGCAATATAGGGTAATTGTTCAGATAAATTTACTCTGGGGTACGAATTAAGATGTTCTAGAACAGATTATGTCATTCTACAGGAACTTGAATACGGACAATTATCTCCGATACCCTTTCTTATCACCCCAATGTACACCAATGAAGGAGAAACTGTTACAATTATCAAAATATCCAATTACAGATCAGTAACAACAGCTATAATATGTCAGCTCAACTTACAAGGAAGGTATGACAGTCTACCAATTGTAGCAGCTGGCCAGTAACAATCACGCGAATGAATTGTGATTTCAGACGAATAGGTAAATGATAACCTAACGTAATTATAATAATACAGTAGAAAATGGCAACCCACTTTACCCCACTTCAAGTAATGACTAGTTCTTATCTCTGTAATGGATTTACGTGAATCTTATTTTTTTCCCAGTTCCTGCGGTGTGCGCCGTGCCAGAAGGAAACTCCGAACTTTAAAATGATCATAAAAATCTCCGTAGGTTAGCTGTTATAAGATAATTGGATGTAATTTAGTACACAGATCAATTGGATGATTTGGAGTAATACGTGTATCCCCAACGTATATGGAAGGTTAGAATACAGCACTTTACAGGATTTGTAATGTCAAATTCATTTATTAGGGTTTTACCTACGTCAAAAATTCCCTTTATAATCAATTCCCTAGGTATGTGTCATTAAAGATACGGATCGGTTTACACCCTTACCCACACATATCTCACATAGGTAATACATTAACCCATATTTTTCTTAATATTAAAAGTATATAATAAGAATGAATTTGAGGAAGGTATTAATGATATTTCTAATGCCTATCATCTTCAAATTATCAAAGGTGATCACTATTAAGACTAAAGAAGATATTACTGTGATAACGGTACTAATACAATTTTTCAGTAAAATGTCACTAATAAGCTTTCTATCAATATTTTTTTTAATATCATTAAATATTATTATCTTCAAAATAGTTTTACCCCCATTAAATTTCCCTAGAAACATACCAACAATTCCATTCTATGTTATCTTTTTACCACAATTAACCAAAATGGATCAAATCCAGTTGTATGAAATGTACATAAAGGAACCCATGGAAAAATATGGTGCAGTTAAAATATTTTTCGGTGCTAGGTGGAATATATTAATTGGTAAACCTGAATATCTATCTGAGATATTTAAGAAAGAGGATATTTTTGCAAAAAGTGGTAATCAGAAAAAGATTCCATACAGTGCTATAGCATCATATACTGGTGATAATATTATTAGTGCACATGGTGATATTTGGAAAAAATATAGAAATGTAATGACTACTGGACTTCAACAATTTGATGATACACCATTTGATAGAAATGCAAAATTATTTTGTAAATTAATTAAAAATAAGAAAACGGAGGTAGAAACTGTTGCTGTCGGTCCATTAATTCAAAGGTTGGTATTGGATAATATTTCACAAACTTTGTTAGGCTTTAATTTTGGTACACTAACAAACGATCACGTACCATTACATGATCATCTAATGCGTATTAAGAGACAAATTTTCCAACCATTATTTTTAACTTTCCCATTTTTAGATTTACTTCCATTACCACAAAGGAAGAAAGCATTTATTGATATTGAGGAATTTAGAAAAATATTAGTTGATAAAGTTCAAGAACAATTGATTGAAAATTATGAATTTGAACAAACAAAATTTGTATCCAGTGACCTAATTAGATCCTATCAAAATAAAGATCTGACTCATAAACAATTAACTGATAATATTGTAATCATGTTAGTAGCAGGTCATGAAAATCCCCAATTGTTATTAACTTCGTTATTGTATTTTTTGGGTAAACATCCTAATACATGGCAAATGAAAATTTGGGAAGAAATTAAAGACATTGAGGATAATAAAGATTTGTTAACGTTACCACATTTAAATTCATTCATATTAGAGACGGCCAGAATATATCCACCTTTAAACATTATAATCAACAGATGTACAACTAGAAAATGTAGATTAGGTAACGATATTATAATTCCAAAGGATACATATGTTGGATATCATAATTACAGTGCCACTCATAATAAATCACATTGGGGCATAACTGCTGATGATTTTGATCCCAGACGTTGGGGAGACAATATTGATGATATTTTGAAAAATTGGAGACATCATAAAAATAATAGTAGTTTAAGTTCGTTCCATGGTGGTAAAAGGGCTTGTTTAGGTGAAAAATTAGCTCTATTAGAAATGAGAATTACTATATGTGAAATATTAAAACAATTTCAAATCACTCTTTCATCAGATTGGGAGGATAGAGTTACACCAGCTGGTCCTTTATGTCCTGCTAATCTTTTATTAAATTTTAAAGAAAGAGAACTTTGTTAATTTTGTTAAGGGTTTCTCCATTTTGAAATTTTTCACCCGTATACGTCCCATTGTGACAGCGACGCTAATGTGGAAAAGCAGCAACAATAAAAATGAGAAGGATGATCTCATTTAGAGATATGCAAATGCGTATGTATTCGATTATTTATATACTGTTATATACTTTTTAATATGCAGATTAATATAGAAATAGCCTAATGAAATCGTATCTTTCTTTTCATGCTAAGAATAATTTTGTATCTTTTGTTTCGATAGTTGAATGTTTTTCAGCTTCCGCTAAACATAAGAAAAATTGTTCCCAATAAAAATCTATATTAATTTTGAAACCTACCATTATACCTTCTTGTACTGGATCATTTAGTGGATAAGTTTTCACTACTGTTAATTTCCCAACATCCTTACTATCTAAATCATAAACAATATCTAAATCCAATCTTTTATATTCAAATTGTACAATATCATTTGATTCCCAACCATATAATTCTAATAAAGGATATAAAGTCATTGGATCGTGAATAGGAGGACCATTTTTAAAACCTTGATTCTCCTTGTAAGCTTTTTGGAAAAATTGAAATAATCCATAAAACATTTTTCTAAAATTTGATGGATGTTCAACAGAATCCTTTTCAATAATTCTATCAATGATAGATTGTGTAGCAATTGCAGTATGTGTTAAATTTAAAGGACATAATATAATTTTAGATTTTAATAAAGGATCATGAAATAAGAAATTTGCAGCATGTGGATCAATCCATGCATTGAATTCTGCACTTAAATTATCATTAACGTTACCTATTTCAATCCCACCTCCCATAATACTAATATATTTAATATTTATCTTTAAATCTGGATGTTGTCTCATTACATTAGCAATGCCAGTCATTGCGCCTGTTGATAAAACTGTTAATTGTCCATCATTTAATTCAATTTGTTCTTTAATTGCTGTAATATAATCCTTATCTGTCATGTCTTGACAAGTAGGTACCGGTAATAAATCTGTACCATCTAAACCTGATTCTCCATGAATATCAGGAGCATAATGTGGGGATCTAACCCATGGTACTTGGGCACCTCTATATATTGGAATTTTATTTGATTTTCCCATAGCTGTTAATAACGACCTTGCATTATAATCTGTATGATCTGGTGATGCATTACCGTAACATGCACTTACACCCTTTAAATCAAAAGCTGGATGGAAACAAGCTAATAAGAGTGCAACTGCATCATCATGACCTGGATCACAATCTAACCAAATCGGTATCTTAGTAATAGTCATTTTGTAGTGTTTTTATATGAATGTATTGATATTTTGTATTCTAACGACTTCTGCGAGATCTTTTGAAAATACTTTTGAGAAGAGGGTATAGTAGTTATAATGAAAACGATGTGTTAATTCCTTCTGTTTATATTTATAAAATCTCGGGGTTTATACATTTGCATTAATAATAATACAATATTTGCTCTTAAAAAGCACGTTTCCTTCTGTGCATGAGAAAAGCAAATACGTACCGGAGGAGAATGGCGCGATCACCAGGAAACGTAAGTAAGTAAGTAATATACGCACATATGTACATAAGATGAACTATATTGATAAAATACGATGAATCTTATCGATTTCATTACTTTTCAAAATTTTCGTATTTTAATAAGAGAAATTATGACTTGTATGTATTATTGCTTATATATGTTACATTATATACCGTATTTAAATTAAGATAGTATGAAAGTTGTTTTGATGCTTGTATTTCCTTTTTTCTGCTAATTGTGGTTAGTATGATCATTTGATTAATTATTCATCATCCATGAAGATATCATTACCTTGTTTAATAGCCATCTTTGTATGATATACTATATCTTTAGATTCCCATGGATAAGCGTACCATTCATCTGGAACAGTTTTAGCAGCAAAATAACGATTTTTATCATTTAATATTTCATCTGGTAAATCAGCTTTCTTTGGCTTCATTTTATCATGTAATACAAATATACCAAATTTAGTCTTTAATTCAGGATTTTTCACAAGATCAACATTTTTAGCATCAGCTTGTTGTTTAGCATCTTTCTCTAATTCAGATAATGCATAATGTAAAGTAGTACGAGTATCATCAACTTCATCGACAATTAAAACATTTTTACCAACTAAATCTAATTTACATTGTTCATAATCAATCCATTGAGTTCTCTTAACTGTAACACCAACTTCTTCAACTTCTGAACCAACAGAATTTAAATCTTCATATAATGAAAGAATAATTGCAAAGATTCTAACTGTTGGCATACCTTTCTCCTTTAAGAAAGTTCTTAATATTCTTGCTGGAATGAAACCACCACCACCGATTGCAATGATGTAATCAGGTTTAAAAGTTTTAATTCTTTCTGCTGTTAATTGACATAATTGATGTACGTTATTATATGAAATATATTGTTTTTCGTCAGACATTTTATTTAAAATTAGGATGCTTATATATGAATATTAGGTAGGTACTTGCAAGAAGTGAAAGATTATTTGTCACATTTATAAATAAATCTGATATAAGTAAATCTAAACCAACTCATCACTTTATTTATATATAAAATATGAAAAGTGTAAAATAAAAAAAATCGATGAGCCTTACAATAGAAAAGTGAAAAATATTTTTTCTTCTCTTACTTACTTACTTACGTATATTACGAACTAATTTTAATGTAATAAATAGTTTAAGTTCTCCATAAATATAACTGCAGAAGTAAATATTGCTTGTTAATTAATCGGAGAGAACGCCAATTACCATTATCATAATAATAATAATAATAACAACTGTAATAAAAGGTTATAATATTTTCGTGTAAGTCTGTTGTGTTTGTTCTTATTTATTTACTAAACAGTTACTTCTTCAGTCTGTTGTTATTTGGAACATACTATACAATAATCTGATACGTACACGATGAGACGATCCATTTTGCTTGTTCAGTAATTAAAAATTTAAATTAATCAATTTGATTATGAGAGTTGCTAAGAAACTACTGTACAACGCACATAAATTACTTGGAAAAGAAGTCACAAATCTATTGGAAAAAGAAAAGTGGGAAAAAGTGGAAAATATCATCATTATATACGAGACACCCTAGGCCTGGTTCTGCCAATGATTTCTGCCAGAACTGTCAACGGAACCACTTTTTTTTATGGGCCACGCACTCGTCCATAGTTAAGTTTTTTTCATACGCTTTTTTCTTAACTATGGGACAACCCTAATAGGGCGAAAA
>JAXQGP010000293.1:0-26689 GCA_037040125.1 Kazachstania sp. M6911
ATCTTAAAGTTAATGAAACCATTTGTAAATCTTTAGTACCCGTATTTGTTGCAATAGATTTTGGTTTAGTACGCACATCAAATATAATTGCTTTTTGTAACCATGGGATAAGGAAATGTGTACCTTCTCCAACTACTTGTTTTTGAACACCACTAATTCTATCAAAGATTACACCACGAGATCCACCTTTAACGTCATACATGGAATAATCAATACCTGTTAGGATTAAACCTGCTGGGATAGCTAATTTTGTAATTAAGTTTGCAATTCTACTACCGTTAGCTGCGTTCATAATGAGAGTTTAAAATGAAGTGAAGATTTACTTTATTATATGAAGGTATGTCACAGATATATAATAAATGGTATATGTATAGACTCTTACTCTATAATGTCTCCTCTTTTATCACAACTTACTATCAGTTAAGATTCAGTGGGTGTGTTACTTTCCATTTTGGATCCTTTACACTTACTGGTTCGTTCGCCCGGGAAGTTGAATTAAATTAGGGAAAAAAAATGATAATTACGACCGATTCACCTTTTCTGCACCTGAGCGGATTTGAGCCGATGACTGGTTGTTAATGAAGAACAAATGATACCTTTCACAATGGTATGATCAAAAGACTGAAGTAAAGAATATAGAGTTAAGAAGTTGGATGTTGTCAATAATGTATTTTACAATCATCCACTCAACCTTAATCGAACTATATATGGATACACAATAATGTCGCGCTTAATAAAAGAATATAAAATAATCAATGCCCAAGATGATATCCTTTTGTTCCCAGAAACTACAGATAATTTAAATAGATGGACTGCAATTATAACGGGACCTAAAAATACACCATACGAGGGCCATGATTTCAAATTACATATATCAATCCCAGATACTTATCCCAATAGTCCACCTATTGTGAAATTTGAAAAAGACGCGATGCCTCATGTTAATGTTAATAATGAAACTGGTGAAATTTGCTTAGATATACTAAAGGGTGAATGGTCACCAGTTTATAATCTATTGTATACTGTACAATCTATTGAAAGACTACTGAATGAACCAAATGCGGATTCTCCTTTGAATTTAGAATTAGGTATATTAATGAGAGAAGGTGATAAAACTGCATATGATAGCTTGGTTAGGTATTATCTACAAGTACAGAAGTGATACGGCTATACATGTCTCAGGTTATTGTTCTTTGCTGTGTTCATCGTATTAATTTCACATATATTGACTGGGCGATGAGATGACAACTTCTGGACGCTAACAAAAATCTATAATCGCTGGAGAGCGGCGAAAACAAACAAATTTGTATTCTTTTACACACAGGCCCATTCTGAAAGTGTAAGCATTGAAACAGTCGGTAAACTGGAAGAGGATTAGATTTGTATGTAGGTAGAAATATTTACTGTTTGTCCAAATTCTACACAGAAAATATTAGCACCGATAACTTCTATGGTGAAAATCTAAAGTCATTACCATTATATTTAAACATAACTGGACGACCGTTGCATTTTTTTATATATACCGTATCTAGTGAAGATACAAAGTGATAAATATAAATATTTTAGATATATGTCTATATAGACGTTAAATCCATTTTAATTTCACAATCACTTCTTTACATAGAAGTAACTTTGAAAAAGACACCAACAAATAAACTACACACATTACAATATATTTGACTAATGATAGGTAATAAAAGCAGGTCAAAGAAACCTAAAAAACCCACTTCGGATACAGGAAATATAATACCTTTAGAACATATATATGACATGCAAAGAATAGAAATTAATGTTATGGATAACTTCAGAAGTTATTCTCCGATGTATGTTCAACTAAAACATGAACAGTACGTTCCATCAATTAATAATTTAGAGCAACTATTCATCTCAGATAAATATATCACTAATGACAAAATATGGCCGTCCTTATTATTAGAATCATCGACTGTTGTACTCCTAACAACGAAAGCAGGTATATCAATATTGAAATCATTAAATCATATGGTGTATTTCAGTGAATCGGGAGACACTTTACAGAAATCACTGGGACAACTTAAAAATTGGTTAAGCAGAAATGAAAAGACTAACAGAGGTTATATCAATATGAAAAGGGATTGGGTTGAGAATCAACATGCCTATTTACTTAAATTTCTACGATTTTTATTGTTTAATAGAGATACTTCAGTGGATATATCTAAATATACAGATCCGTTACATAAAATATCGTTATCATCATTATTTGATACAAGAGCTAACAAAGCTAATTTAATCCTAGATGATGAATATAATTTATTGTTAGATTTCAGTATATTCTTCCAACCTGCTATTGATACAATATTGGAATTAGCAATGAGATCGTATTTATTAAATTCAACTGTCAAGGCATATAAGAGGACTTATGAATTTAACGACAAATATATTTGGCTTAAATTTGATTCTGAGAAAAATTATTATGACACAGTACCGATGAGTTATGCATATTTAGCAACAATGCCATCAACATTGAATAAAGGTAGACAGAGTCTAACTGAAAATCTCAAGGATCTTGAAAGAGAGATACGAGTCATCGAGAATATTGAACATCATGAAAAGGAGTTTGATGAAACAGAATTTGAATATACTGTATCTGATCTAACAGGAATGGCAAATATATCGAAATGGTTAGATGGTATAGTGTTGAAGAAACAGCGTTATATAGATGATCATAATGGTAATACAACAGCTAACATACAGCCACCAACTAGTAAAGAAGAGATCTCATTTTCGTTTGATCTTGATGACACAACAGGTGGACTTAAGATGCCAAACATGGTTCAGCAGACCATCTCTCGTCACACTATCCTGGCACGATTACTAAAGTTGGAAACATTAGAATCGCCTTTCTTATTAACACAATTTAAAATTATTTCAGGTTTAGTGGATCCTTTGACACAACCCTTCCCCAACGATGAACAAGTTATATCGATTGATTTACTTTATCAAATGTTTATTGGGTTATCCGCTAAACATTACGAAGTGACAAGTTTAACACATGAACCAGGTTTTGATTGGAGATTTCTAGTATGCTTCAATATGCAAAAAATTATCGATCAATCGTTGAAGAGATTAAATTGTGAAGATTATGATAGACTAGCATCAATTACAAATAATTCGGAAGAGCATTGGAAAGGAAATTTACATAAATGGTTACCAAAGGGAATGAATACACAGGACCTTGAATTAATATACATGATTGACATTATGGCAGTTTATACAATATATTCTCTTTATTCACACTTGCCCATTCAGATGAATCCATTCCTGAGCTCCTTAATACAGTTATGGAAGAACTTATCATGTGTGATTTTGTTAGGGTTGGAGATTGATAGATTAGAAGAGATTCATGAAACATTCGAGACTCCATTGATGGTACGTGCGACATTAAGAGGTTCAGCTGCACTACGTGTTGTCGTTGCCACAATACTAAACCAACATGTAGAGGCTAATCAACATGATTTTAAGCATGAACCTTTTAATACATTTATGTCACCTTATGGCAGAAAATTATGTCAAGGAACATTATTAGCTGATTTAAGAACACATTCTGCTGCAATGTTTGCATTAGGTTGTGATATCTCCGATATTACTGATCTGTTGGCAGATTTACAAGCTGGTGATAGATTTGATGAGGATGTACGATATATGTTTGAGTACGAATATGATGATTATAATGATAACGAATATGATACAGACAATGGAGAAACCAGTAGAGAAAACGGTGACTTGCCAGCCAAGAGGAGAAGATGTAATTGTATATTTGAGGATGATAAAATAATGCAAGAAGGTGAAGATAATGCTTTGCCACCAAATGGTGAAGACTCCCGTATTAATGGAGATGATACTGAAGATGGTATCAAGGTATCAGATGGTCAATTAGCCTCAAGAATGAAATCCTCTTTTGAATTTGATTATAGTGGTAAGGATTGGAGAGATGTACCTCGTGGATTTAATCTTTATTTTTCCCCAAATTATGAGTTCATGAAGACTCCTAAATTGGAGAATGTCTATAAATTAATATTGAAGGCTACAACAGAGAAATTGAATGAAGAAGAATCGAAAACATTATTACGTTCAGTTGCATCCTGTGTTAAGATTGAGCAAGAGCAAATACTAATTCAAAATTCAGGGATTGACCCATCAAGGAAAAAAACTGAAGGAGATCTTGATAAGGAGGCGAAATTAATTACACCTGATGATATTTATGAAATCTGGTGTGAGGAATCAGCATTTGAAAGAATGTTATATCAAAATCAAGAATTGTCTTGGAGAGTAATGGATGAAATGTTAATGTGCAATGGTTATAGAAGAGTATTGATATGGTTCATCACACATACTGAGATTAACCATTCGTTAATTCATTATATATTCGAATTATCAATGGGATTAAGAGGTCAAAAAATGGATATTACTATCAATGAAATTGATAAAAAAAATATTTTATTATCAGATTTAATGGTTAATGAGAAAGATAGGAAGAAAGACCCTGAGGAAATTTTCAAATTCTCAAGACAAGGTAACATTACTTTATCTGAGATTGAAAATAAGATGTTATTACAAGAATTTTTCACAAGTGCAGCCATATATTTTGCTACCACAGATGGTAATCACAATAATACCAATCGTCATGAAAACTTATCTAACATGTCCTTGGGTAAGGATTTAAATCAACCTATTAAGGAAGGTGATAACGTATCATTATATTCTATTGGTCTGGTGAAATTGATTTGTTATATGGTGCAAACATTAATTAAGAGTAATAAATTTGATTTTACGAAATCTGAATGTACATTTGAATTACAAACATTATTAATGAATTGGATAGGTATCATTCCAGAGGCACAAGAATTATTTTTCAATCTGAAAAATGCGATGGCTAATGAAGATGATTCTGATGATGAGGAAGATGAGGAAGAGAGAAACTATGACGAAATGTCTAGTGAATTATTTACGTCTTCTACTGTTACAAATAGCAATTATTCTGAGGATCAAAAAGTTTCTGAATTTAATGATATATTGCTAAAATTATTACCACCAACAAGTAACACGAAAGATACTGATAATAATGAAGATCATATAGCTATTGCAACTTTAACAATGTTCCTTCATAAACATTCATTGACTCATAAAGTTCCTATTATTGGTAGGAAGAGTCTTCACTACGATGGTTCTATTTTGCCGCTTCCTGAAGGAGATAAACCATTGGGCATATCTACTTTACTTGCAGAAGAAAATGACGACGGTTATTATATGGAATCAGATCTTGTAATGTAAACCGCTATTCGAAATATATTATTATGGTAGAGAAATTTAATAATAATATGATTATCTTTTTTATGTCCTATTTACAATTGATTTTGCATTTTTATGTATAACTATATAATGATCGAAAAGAAAGGAAAAACGAACAGAATGGAAAATTAGCAAATGAGAAGAAAAGCAGAATAAACTACGGCTATATGAATGAGGTTACAGAATTTATTCAATCTTTAACAATTCTTTCAACTTAGGTTCTAATTCAAATGGTGTTACTTTAGATTCTGCACGAGTAACAACATCCCCGTTTTGATCGATTAGGAATTTTTCGAAATTCCATTTAATATCACCTTGATCTTGAGTCTTTGATTTCAAAAATTTATAAACTTCATCTGTCTTTTCACCATTAACGTCAATTTTTTTTAATATTGGGAAAGTAATACCATATTTAGTTTTGACAAAATGTGCAATTTCTTCGTCAGAACCAGGTTCTTGGTTCTTAAATTGATTACATGGGAATCCAATAATATTAAAACCGTATTTTTTATATTCATCGTACAATTTTTGTAAATCAGTGTATTGCTTGGTGAAACCACATTTTGATGCAACATTAACAACCATAACTGGTTTATCCTTAAACTCACTGAATGGCACCTCCCTACCGTCTTTATCTAGTGGTTTTAAATCATAGAAACTTGTAGCGATTGATCTTGTACCTATCTTCACAATCATAGGATTATGCCTTATAGTTGTGTTTCTTAAAAGTGATGTTCTTAGCATTTTGTTGTATAGTGATTTAGTAGCAATATGAGTTTACTTTTCTTAAACAACAACGGTATAAGTATAACGTTCTATATACAGATGTTTTATCTTATTTTCCAATTGATAAGTGTCAAATACTCGATATATTTTGCACCCTTTGATTCGATATATTCCTCCCTCGGCGTTTTAAGAAAATTTCTGTCCTTTGTTCTCTGTGACGTTTATTATATGGAAATGTGTGTGGTTACAAAGTATACTATTGGAAACAGACAGAAAACCCATAAATGACAAAAATTTATATCAGGATATATATAATGTATTCAATAATATAAATCATTATCTGAAGTTAATCAGGAATGTAGATCATTATCCGCATATAATACTGTTACAATTGTATGATTTCGTACGTAGCGATGCCGGGTAATGCTAACTAACTCTAACGAAGGGGCGGAACTGATATTCTATTGACCGGTGGCGAATAAGCTAACATTCACATAGAGAACCAAGAGTGAAAGTGAAACAGTTAAATATGAACGGTGTTGAAATTATTTATTAACTGAAGTTTGAACAGTTCAATTGATTATAGCGTAATAATTAAACAAACCAATTCGATATACTGAAGTTAATTCTTTCGTTTTAACGTGTGCGGTATATTTAAAAATCATATTATTTCAACTCGATCAATAACAAAAGTATAATAAATTAAGATGGGTTCCAGAAGATACGATTCCAGAACTACGATTTTCTCCCCAGAAGGTCGTTTATATCAAGTTGAATATGCATTAGAGTCTATATCACATGCAGGTACTGCAATTGGTATTATGGTTGAGGATGGTATTGTATTAGCAGCAGAAAGAAAAGTAACAAGTACGTTATTAGAACAAGACACCTCAGTAGAGAAGCTTTATAAACTAAGTGATAAAATTACAGTTGCTGTTGCAGGTTTAACTGCCGATGCTGAAATTTTAATTAATACAGCAAGAGTTCATGCGCAAGAATATTTAAAGACTTATAATGAGGAAATACCTGTAGAGATTCTTGTTAGAAGATTAAGTGATATTAAACAAGGTTATACGCAGCATGGTGGTTTAAGACCATTTGGTGTTTCATTTATTTATGCTGGTTATGATGATAGATATGGATTTCAATTATACACTTCGAATCCATCAGGTAATTATACTGGTTGGAAGGCTATTAGTGTAGGTGCAAATACATCAGCAGCACAAACTTTATTACAGATGGATTATAAGGACGAAATGAACGTTGAAGAGGCCATTGAATTGGCTTTGAAGACATTATCCAAGACAACAGATAATAGTTCGTTAACTTATGATAGATTAGAGTTTGCCACAATTAAGAAAAATAAAGAAACTGGTGAAATATATCAGAAGATTTATAAACCTGAAGAGATTAAACAATTATTAATTAAAACTAAGATTGTTAAAGAAGATGAATCGAAGGACTAGGTTTGTAATGTCAGTTTTTTAAGAAACGTATATACACATATGTAAGAAATCAATAAATGAAAAAAAAAAAAAAAAAAAAAAAAAAAAAAGAAAACAACTATTACTTATAATAATGCCAATTTTTTTATAATGTTTTTAAATATTTTTTTTTAAATATTTACGTAAATGTTTATTTTTTGTATATTAATATATAATAATTAGTAATTGTTGTTATGAGTTTATATATATATAATTTTGTTTGAATTAAAATTCTTTTTTGTTTTTATTAATGAATGAATGAAAAATGATATGATAAATGTTAATTATAATGATAATGAATGAAGAAATTAATACCTTTTGATATTAAATTAAATTAAATACCTAAAGCATCAATTGAGTAATCCTTCTTGGATAATTTATGTCTTAGTTCTTTACCCCACATAGAGAAACCAAAAGGTAATGCAATCATAGCGGTACAAATGAAGGCTAATAACCAAGAAGCCCAATGTAAACCTAATTTATGATACATTTGTGTTGTAAATAATGGGAATGCAGCACCACCAGCAGATCTTAAGAAAACCTTTGTAGCTAAAGCACTGGATGCATATTGAACGTAACAATCAATAATATAATTGTTTAAAGAATAATAAATTAAAACCATACCAAAACCGAATGCTAAACCTGATGAAGCAGGACCGACCCAAATGACATGTTTTTCAGCACAAGCACCTAATAACCATAAACCTATTGCGGCAAATGGAGCACCAATTTTAGCACCTAATAAACGATCTTCTGGAGTTGGTTTACGTTCGGAGATTAATTTAACGTATTTATTTTCACACCATGTAGTGAAACCTAAAGCGAATGTAGCACCAATTAAAATTGGAACTAACATTAAACCAACTAAATTATCTTTGTAACCATATAATTCACCAAAGACAACAGGGAATGCAAAGAAGAAAGCATATAATAAAGAGTAAATTAAACAAACGTAGAAACATGTTGCAACTAAAACAGGTTCAGTGACAGCGAAAACTAATGGTCTAACAATACAGGCTTTCATCATTTCATTAATAGAAACACCTTGAGCTTCTTGTTCAGTCATAATCTTTGGATTACCTGTTTCCTTTCTTAATCTTTTAGCACGACGTTGTAAAATGACTGGCGCGTAAGTTTCAGGAATGAATGCAGTGATGATCCACATAACACCTGCGAAAGCCATATTAACCCAGAAAATAAGATCCATTCTATCTGTAGAAACAGAGATGAAACCGTTAACTAAAGGACCTAAGACAGGACCAGCATAAGGAGCCCAAGCGAAGACAGCAATAGCTTTACCACGAGTAGATGCTGGGAACATATCAGCAATGGAACCACCGACTAAACATAATGCAGAAGATGCAAAGACACCACATAAGAAACGACAGACTAATAAACCACCTAAATTAGGAGATAAAGCACAAGGGATATTGAAAATGACGTACAGACCCATTGAGACGAAATAAGCGACACGACGACCATATAAATCTGAAACTGGAGACCAAATTAAAGGACCTAAAGAGAAACCAATAACCATTAATGAACAAGTTAAAATTGCGGCTTCTAAACCGACATGATATTGTTTTTGCACTGTACCTAAACCACCTGTAATACAAGCAGAACCGTAAGCGACACAAACAACTAAACCTGATAATAGAATGGTAAATACCCAACGTAACCAAACTGGCCAATTGTGTGGATTTTCCGGATCACCAGTGACAAAGGTAACGAATTCAATATCAGGATCTAAATCGTTTGAAGTATCTTCTTCATCTTCTTCTTCAGCTTTTGATTCTGAATCGGATTCACGATCAATTTGTCTTGTACGTGTTCTTGATACCGCTGTTGAAGTACGACCAATAGAATGTAAAGTTGCTACTGGGACCAAACCAGTTGGTGTTTCTAAAGTATATTCTTCTGGGAAAATTGCATTTTTAGTAGCTTGTGGAGCATTGACATCGGGTATGGCAGCATCTGAAGTTAAACCCATCTCTTGTAAAGATTTAACAGTTTCTGTACGAGTTAAATGCAAATTAGCTCTTTGTTGATTATTTGAATTTTGATCTGGAATATATTGTTGAGGTTGTTGTTCAATATCTTGAGATAAAGAACTATTTATTGACGGACTACTCTGGTCAGAGCTATAGGAGTCCATTGAATTTCTACTCATATTTGATTTATAATATAACAATAAAAATTAAATTTGGGTATGAAAAATATGCTAATAGTAGTAAACTTTCTATTTTCTGTTTATAACGAATTTAAAAAGTTGAAATTAAAAATTAAAAATTTGGGATGATTAATGAGTTGATTTGAATAAAGATAATAAATGTTTTTTTAATGGATTAGAAAAAAAATAAAAAAATAAAAATGGAATTAAGGCTTTCTTTTTTATTTATTTTTCTATTTATTTTTGAAAAGTAACAATTTATAACTATGTTTAGTAAAATCTATCTTTAGTGATATATATTAAATACAAAGAAATAAAGTAGTAATTAATGAAATAAGAATATATGACTAAAAATTAATTAATAAAATGCAATAAAATCTTTAAGTAGTTGCCCCTTATATACCTTTTAAACATAAATAAGTGAAAAAAGTTGAAACCGAAATCACGAATCATGCATATCAACACTACAATAATTAATATTTTTTTTTATCACGCAGAGTAATTTAACAGCACCGAAGATTAAAAATAAGACGAGAAGAGAAATTACTTTAACTGTTAGTCCAATGAAGTCTATTATCTTTAATGAAAAAAATAATGAAAATGAATCAACAAAATAAACTGACAATATTCTTAGAATGTCTATCGCATATTAAAATCGCCATACAATACAATGAATATCATAATACAAAACATCAAGATGTGAACAAAAAATTACCACTACTAGTATTACTATTGATTTTGTTATTATTATTTTACTTAAAAGGCGTTAAATCGAGTCTTTTGGACGCTTACTTACTCACCTCACGGTTTTCTTCATTGCCACTCTCTGTCTGCGATTCAATCAATAAAAAAAAAAAAAAAAAAAATTGAATGTTATGCATTATACGGAAAATAATTAATATCGATATTTTATTTCCCTTCTCTGTTCATTATTACTTAAAGCAATTATTTTGAATCACAGAGAAGGGCTTTAGCAATCTGGAAATATTGCATTTCAACTCTGCAATTTGCAATGAAATCATCGTAGTGGAAAGAAAGAAAAAGATGGACCCATGAACTGCAGAAACTACTGTTGTTGTCCACATGGAAGAAACAGAGAAAAATAATGAAAGGCGTTAGAAATGTGCAAAAAGAACTGCTGTTATTCCCTCAATTATTCAGAAATGAACGAAGAGTGTCAAAACGACCTGCAAACAGTGCGAGCCACCGAAAAGAAATTCCGAGAGACATTATTTATTTTGTCTCTTTAATAAGGCACACTGAAAGGGCTGCACAGGACAATGTTACTACCCCGTCCGAATACGGTTCTGCGGCGATTGATTGCATTTGGCACCTCCAGAAATTAAAAAAAAAAAAGAGACATCTAATTTAATTGCTTTTTGCCGGATCCCGAAACGTGTCCTGCGACAAAATACACCGGATGAATGAAACCGATTGTCATTTTAAAATAAAAATAAATTCACGCAGACTCACTTAGAGATGGACGTACCATAATACGGCGCTTCCATCCATCCATCCATCCGTTCCATTTGTCGTTTATTTTTACATTTTCTCTGATCAAATAACCAACGACCAAATGAACAAGCTAAAAATCTATCACGATTATTTAATGAGATATATTGCTCGTTCGATATGATGTTCCGCCAGTGATTGAATAAGATGACTATTTATTTTCAAAGAGTTAATTTGAAATAAAACGCGTAACGACAGAATGAATAAAATGTGATAATTTTTTTTTCATTTTATTCCTTTAGTAATAATCAAAAACAACCGCGGCTAAAGCATTTCTTGAGTTGTTGTTCGATGTTTTTATTGAGAATTAAAGAAACTGTTGAGCCAGAATAACAGTTTTTTTATAACTACGTTCGGCTAATCCCTTGGCTGAATAATTATGAGGCCGTATATCATTTTCTTTTTTAATTTCCTCGGTGAATCCTAATCTTATACCATGAAGAAAAAGTATAATAATTATATTTGAAAACTAGTGCGACAAGATTTTTTTTTTTACAAATGTGACGAATTAGATAGCCGGAATTTGAATAATTAAGGGGATAACATATGTAACGGTATTAATTTTGGTTAAATAATAAATCAAACGATCGTAGCCGCTATGTCCACAACTATGAATTATCGTTTCTTATTTTATTGTCAAGCTGAAATTTTATAATAGCGATTATCGGATCTAATAGACTAAATGATATTAAAATTATGTAATCATCTCAATTTTTATTTTTAAATATATCATTCTGTTGCTATTGACACTATAGAACATTGCAAGTGTTCTCTTATTGTTTAACTTTTATGTATACAATATTCTGCAGTTGAAATATAAAAATTGAAGTAATATAAACTCAGAAATCTACAAGGATTAACAATTTTTTAAGGAACTTCGCTTCTATACCGTGATTTTAAGCAAGGATCATTGCAGCGGAAGAACCCTTTAAAAAATGAAAGCAGGTTGATTGATACACGAAGACGGCTAAGTTTTCCGTCTATTTTATTTTTTTATATTTAAAAGATTATTTGCTTGAAGCGACGCGTCTTTTCTCCTGACACCATACAAAATTTCTTGGTAACAGAATGTAAACAAAGGAATTCTGATCATCGAGGAACTTTTCTTTTTCACATTAGTTTTTTTGTTTATTTTGACACTAGCTAAGTGTTTTCAGATTTATTTATTATAATTTGACATATAGCTTCGTATTTAGTTATATTTGTACCCTCTTATTCTTTAAATATTTCATAGTTTCTTATATCAGATTGCGACGATCCTATACCTAGATTCAATAAAGGAACCAGATGTAAATATGAGTGATGATAACGTTTCAATGGATGAAAAATTAAATAAATTATCAGTATCTATCCCAAATAAGACTTTACATCAATATAAAACATTTAATACACAATATATTCAATGGCTACAAAAAAATAATTTGATAAACGGAAATGGGAATGGAAATGATTTCAAATATGATGAATTACCATTAGATTCCATATTGATTCATAGATTTCTATTAGATAATGTTATTACAAAGATAACTTCATTCTCAAATAAGTTTCTAATTTTATTGAAATCATATATTAAGAGTTTCATATTTTTAAACAAGATTTGTAACATTTATCGTCCAGATGATAAACAACAAGAATTAGATACAAGTTATCTGGATCACATATTGAATATTCATACCCATTGGTTTGAAATAAATGATCAAACATTAATTTTACCGACTTTATCAATTATAAGTTATAATTCATGGAATCCTTATACACCACATTTAAATAAGAAAAATTTTAAATCATCCCTAGAAAAATTAAGATTCTTAATAGATTATCAATTAATGACATATTTAGGTGCAAATTATCCTACAAGATCATCCTTGAAATTATTAGATTTGAAATGTAACGATTTAAACAAATTGATGTTATTATGTAACTTTGAAAATGATAATGAACCAGCACGTTATTTATTACCTCAATTATCCCCATTTTTATGTCCATTTACTACATTAGCAACTTATTTATTTTTCAAATTCTATGGAGTTATAAACGTTTCAAAAGGTGATGGATTCCCAAATCTATTTAATGAAGAGTACGTTGAATCAATGACAATCATTAGTGGTAGACAAATTTATAATTATCCTAAGGAGGCAACTTTAAATAATGGTTATATTGCAATGTTTAAATATTGTAATCAACCATATAAGAAGAAATTTCATTTTGATAAAATTCTATTCGAATATCCAAATCTAACTGACCAACAAATTACACAATTACAAAATGAAACAAATTTCCAAGATGGTATACCGTTTGATTTCATGACTATTTTCAACTGGAAGAATCCATACCAACCGTATAATCAGTTTCTAACTAAGGATTTCTTTAAAGAACGATCACAGGTTAAACCACCAGATTCAATCATTTTCAAATTTTTCCCAGAGATAGAATTTTATAAACAAAAGAAAAACTATCACAAGTTATCACAAGTTTCAAAGGACTTGTTGAAAACGTTAGAATTATTGAGATTAGTAATGGTTTCAAATTTACCAATTATTCATAAAACTTTTCCGGACCATGAACTATTTAAGAATGAAATTTTTGAAGATACGGATATTTTGTCATTTTTAAATGATTCAATTTTCACAGTTAATGACTATACTACCAATATTCTGCCATTTAAGAAATTACAAAATTTAACCAATGAACAATTGCTGAAACAACTTATAGAGATGCCGACAACTAATACATCACAACCTGCAACAGATTTAGTCCTTACTCAACCTACTAACACCCAAGACACACCGGTAATTTCGATTAATGATGATATGTTGGATGAGTTCAGAAAACAAAATTTCCAATTTGTTCAATTTCAGACATTGTCAAACTTTAAGACATTAATCAGTTTCCTAACAAAAATTTTTAATAATATGTCAATTAAAAAATCTTCAAAAGAGACAATATCCAGACAACTTGCATTATTGAATGATTCCATCATTGAAAGGATAAATAACTCAACACCAAAGGATATTAAGGATTATTTCTTGAAGAAAGAATTAATCAAGCATAAAAGTGACCAAGTAGTACAGTATAATGATACAGTTGATAAAAGTATGAATGAAAATGAATCAGAGTCCGAATTTATGCCACAACCCAGGCTGTTGGCAGATAGTGATGTATCGAATTCATTCTTAGATGATTCACAAAGTGATGAGGATGATGACGATAATTTATCTAGTGATTCAGAATCCATGCAAGAAGAATTAAAAATTATGGTCGAACAGTTTGTAACATCAAAAGTTGACAAAATTGTATCTCAACAATTAAACAATTTTGAAAATAAATTAGAATATATGGTTGAATCATTAGTTGAAGAAAAGATTGAAAATAAGTTAAAAAATATCGATTTCACCAAATATATGTCAAAGAGGAAAGCATCTGAATTAGATCTAGATGATAGTTTACAAGAAGATATTGATCAACCACCAATGAAACTCCAACGCATGAATCCATACAAAAAAATCATAGAAAATTCAAAATATACAATCAAGAACAGGGAATCATTAGTAAGTGCTAATGAACATTCGCAATCTACACCAAAACAACAACCCGTCATACATCCAGTACAAACAAGGGGTACCTCTCCGATTGTGTCAACTAGTCTATCTAATAGAACTTTCTATATGAAGGAGAATATTTCAAGTATAGATGATGTAATATTAGAATGGTTTACTCCAAACCCTGAAATGGATAATCAATGTGTGCATTCAATGAATAAAACTCATAATAAATCTTGGAGAACAGCTTTTGAGTCCTTATACAAGCAAAGAAAACAGATTGTTGAATTTTATGTGTATCTGATTAATACTCTCCAATATGATAGATATAAGGCAATCGATATATGTAATGATGTCATGGAAAAGAATGATCTATCTCTTACAGATTTCTCTAAATTTTTGAAATCTTGGAAGAAAAATCATTATTCGAGTTTTGACGGTATTATATAGAGCCAATCCTAAATGACTACTTGATGTTACCCAAAAAGAAAAACGAACTGCGTACTTTCATAATAGCGCGATGTTGATTTATGGTGCGGGACTTTATGTGTTAAAAAATCAAAATAAATAAAAAGTTTATATAAGAAATATACTAATAGATAGAGAATTTTAATTAGAAGAACAGTAATGATGTCTACTAGCAAGGATGTTACTACTTATATTATTATTGCTTCCTTCATTGATTAACTGTATACCCCCCGATCCCTTTCAGGACATTGATTTTTTAAATGATCCGGAAATTTCAAGACAGTTAGACAAGTTACCTCCTATATTATCACCCGACCAACTCACGAACGAATCTAGAAGCTTATCAAAAAAGTTAAATAAAGTACCACAATACATTATTGATAATTGTCCATTGGTACACTTGTATAGTGAAGAACGCTATTGGCCATCAGATATAAATGAATTTCTAACACATTTTCGACTCGTGGATAAAGATGGTGAGACTGTTCAATTTGCGGATGGACACATCAATTTAACAGCATTAGAGGATCTAAGACCAATATATGATGCATCGATGGTCAACTCTACCTCATCTATTATTGATAGTAAAAACTTGTTCATGACTGCAAATGAAGAGTTTGCCAATGATCCGGATTGGTTAGTTGGCCACCGTCCCGAATATGGTACAGGTTTAGTTAAGGAGGGGCCAGCACTACTTTTGATATCTGATAAAGGTAATGGTTGGGTAGATGCATTTTGGTTTTATTTCTATCCTTTTAATTGGGGGCCATATATTATGGGTTATGGACCGTGGGGTAATCATATCGGAGATTGGGAACATTCTTTAGTTAGATTTTATATGGGTGAACCTAAATTCTTATGGCTGAGTGCACACTCTGGCGGTACAGCATATCAATTTGATGCTGTTGAGAAAGTTAAAAAGTTAAGAAGAGTTGATGGTAAAATTCAAAATAAAATAATTAATCGACCTCTAATATTCAGTGCGAGAGGTACACATGCAAATTATGCTTCAGTTGGACAGCATTCGCATGATGTGCCATTCTTTTTTATGCCATTGAGTGATTTTACGGATAGAGGGCCATTATGGGATCCCGTAATGAATTTTTTTGCATATCATTTAGAAGGTAATGATGATGTAAGACCCATGAGTGCAAGGGAAGAGAAATTAGGGACAAGTTGGTTATCCTTTGCAGGGACATGGGGTGACAAACAGTTGCTAGGAACTGATCCACGTCAAAAGTGGTGCCCTGTTCAATGGAGATATATTGACGGTCCAACTGGTCCATTATTCAAACATTTAGATAGAATATCGTTGTGTCCAAGTTTTAAAAGTTGGAATGTATGGCATGGTTGTCCTGCAAGGCATTGGATTAAAAAAGGAGAAGGTTTAGATGCGGAGAAGAATGATTTAGTAGGAGATAATTGTGGTGTTTTACTTTATAATATCAGACCAAGGTGGTTACGTGGAGTAATGAGATTTTTAATGTGGAGAGGTACCATATGTTTCTTTATGGATTATTTTACGGGGTAGTGTGATAACAGATGTATATGATACGTATGTAATATTAATGCACAAATTACGATAAGATAATTCTTAATTTTAAATACAAGATGTGGATGGCACTTGAAAGTTGTAAATCAATACATCCCCAAGTATTGCAAATAATGGTACAATATGCAAAATAAAAAAATGACGTTTCCCTAACTTTAATCAAACGCATGTCACAATTTGTACTAATGTGTCTATCTATATATTCTGCAAAGTTCCAGGGTATTCTGTTTACCAATTTCTGTTCCAGCAAAAAAAGAAACGAGGAATTTCGGACTCGGAGAAACGAGCAAGTTGATTTTTTCTAGAAGCGCGTAGAATAATCCATTATGTTCTTGCTGATAACGGTGATCAGTTTTTCAACCGCGACTTACGTAAGGCGACAAGGCGGAGCCGAAAGGAAATATGTTCAATGGAAGGATATAGAAGTTTTAGAAACAGCCGCCATTAGAGTGGCAAATTATTACGTTCTTACTAATGATATTCAGATGTCGAGAAGTACTTGATAACTTTTAATATAAATACTGGATGGATTCAATAAAGTAATTCCAAGATGTTGATTTTGATTTACAATTATCCTTCGTCTAATAAATAAGTATCAATCAATATAAAAAAACAAACACATACAAAATAACCATAAAAATGATGTACAATCCATGTATCTTTGAACAACTACCAATTTTCAAGACATTTCCTACAAACATTGGAAATCAACAAGCCAATACATGTAACCGTGCTGCTGCTGCTCCTGTCGCTAGATCAAATGTTAAATTTGATACCGTCGCTACTGAAGAAGGTTTATTACTTACATTAAAAAAGCCATTATCTAATAAGACCGAATACAAATCAGAATTACAAAATCGTATCTATGAAATTAAGAATAAATATTCTCAAGTACCAAAATATAGTCTTGTTTCGGATATGTGGGGTAATCAATACTATGTTGATGTAACTGCTAAGATTCAAGAAAAAATGATTGAAGAATTAAATTCTATTGATATGACTAGTTTTGGCAGAAGATTATCTAAACAGTCATTTGGTGATTACGAATTAGAATTAAATCATGATGGTAGTGTATTGAATGTATCTAGTGAAAGAGATTCATTGAATAAGAACTTACAATTCGGCAGAGCATTAAAAGACTTTTATGTGAAGTCATGTACTGTCGAAGATGACTCTATTGCTGTTTTAAAGATTGCCATTGTTTTGGAAAATCCAAAGGTCGCTGAAACTGCTGCTGCTGCTTCTTCCTCTACTGGATCTGATACTTTAGAAAAATTAATCAATTGGGCAGAAGAAGAATCTGCTTCAAGAGATAATGTTAAACAACAACAAAGATATGATCAATTAGTTGGTTGTTCTTCGATGAATGCCTGTAAGAAGATTCAAAAGAAAAAGGATCAAGAAGAGCGTAATAAGAAAGAACAACAAGAAAAGACAAGAAGATCAGAAATTAAAAGACAGAAGAAATATGAACAATACAAATTAAGAAAGCAACATGAACAAGAACAAAAGGCTAAGAAAGAAGCTTCTGAGACTAGATTAGTCGAGGAGCAAAGAAAGAAGGTTGAAGCCATGATTCAAAGACAAGTTGCTGAAGAGAAACAAAAGGCTGCAATTGAAAGAAAGCGTGAAGCTGAAGCTGCCGAAAGACAAAGAATTGCTGAACAACAAGAATTAACAAGACAACGTGCTGCTGCAGAAGAGAAACAAAGACTTGAATTACGTGCTAAGGAATTAGCTGAAAGGCAAAAAGCAGCAGAGATTGCACAAAGGAAGGCTAATGAAGAAACTGAACGCTTAAAGAGAGAACAAATGATATTAGAACAACAAGAGTATCAAAGACAATTAGTTGAAGAAGAACGTCAACGTAAAGCCGCACAATTATTATCTAAATCTCAAGCTACTCCAGTTATTTCTCAAAGTGATAGCGAGGACATAGATGAAGATATGGATGTTGATAGTGAAAGTGATAATGTTTCTACAACGTTAAGAAAATATTCATCTCCGTTATTAGAAGAAGTTGATGATGAAGAAATAGATAGATACAATGACTCAATTAGTCAACGCAAACCTTCTAATGGTGGTTATGAACCAATAATAGAAGACAAGTAAATAGATTTACGATTATACATTATATAAAAATAGTTCATGAACAATTGTAATAAGTTAAAAATAGTTTTAGTATTTTTCTTTTATTTTACCCTTCTGAAACTCCGAATTGTCTTCATCCGTTGTATAAGCCGCGGTGGCCTAAAAATATCCACAAAAAGCATCATCTTCAACGAGTTGGACAGAATATCATTTAGTACGGTATATAATTACCATGAGGGCAGACAAATTCTACGACGATTATACTTACATGTCAGGCAACGTTTTCCGGGAAGACATACGAATAACATTACAACTAAGAAATGAACGTAGTTTATAAAGATGGAGCTTGTAATAAGTAAAAATAGCTAGATTCTCCTGTGCAATCCACTAAACTTGCCGCACAACCTCTTCGAAAACATACAAATTACCCAAAGAGGGAAGGCACTCATTTTACCCAATAGAGAAATAGACACAGGGAGAGAAAACCCTGTGGGCGGGCAACCCAAGCGAAGAAGTATTCCATTTTTTGACCATATGCGAGATCGCTGTAACAATAAAAGTAAAAAGGGTAAATCCATAGAGAACAGTGACATCCTCGTAGAAGAAGGAACGGAGCAGTTCTAAAAAGGGGATTGCGACAACAGCCCACAAACAGAGAAACCACCGCAGCAGCAACAACGTTTTCTCAAATTGATTGAAAAATCAACATAACAATAACAACACACAACAGAAAAATTGACAACGCTTCGGTGATTCTTCTGCATTTTGATAGACCAAGAAGAACAAATAGTGTTGTTGTTGTTGTTCTTCGTCGGTCCCCATCTGGACTTCTCTTTCTCCGTCAGTTTCTGTTTCCAGGTCTGTGATGGCACAGTACAGGACGTATCGTTTCTGTCGGTATCTGAATGTAAGTAATATTATTTATTACCAAATTGAGGGAAAATGAAAATATTGCCACAGAGAAAGAGAAATGGCCAAACGGATACCTCTCGCAGTGATCGTTTATTTATTAAGAGAAAGATAACAATGACGAAGAATTACAAAGGGAAGGAAGTCGTTGATAATTGAAGGAGGAAGAAGAGGGGCCAATTTTTATTAATCAATTGAATTATGAAGTGTTTGGAAATAGACGGAACTTAAAGATTATTTATATAATGTGTGATTAAAAGTAAGATTTGTTTTCTTATTTATTTATAAGGATGTTTCTGTCAAACTTTGATTACATAAATAGTTTCTCTCACACTTTTCTTGAATGTTTTTTTTACTATTGTTTTATTTATATATGTATATTCTTGTAATATTTGTTCTTTTTTAAAAACAATAACTTACTTCATCCAGTAAATTATAAACAATTAAGTTTCGAGAAAGGGTTTTTCTTTTTAAATATATCACATTCGTTTTCCTTCATCATATTAAAATAACATTATCGCCCTATCGTTAAGGAAAATTTTATCATTATCAACATTTTAAAGCACACTATTTATTTGATTAACTCCTTTATAAAAAAGAAACATTACAATTTCAAGCGAAATATACACATTACTCTTTAACTCCACATATAACAATAAAATAATAATAAAATATGGGTTTAAGAAATCTAACGGGACAATTTTCGAGTAATACTTCAAGTCCATATAATAACAATACATCAGATGCAGGGGAGAGTGATGATTTTGAATTTCAAAGTCCTTTAATTAATAATCCGTTTGCAACAGCAAGTAATAGTAGCATAGAAGATCATGATTTTTCAACAGGTTATAGTCAGAATAATAATAGTTCAAGTAATGATTCAAGTGTACCACAAAGTACAGATTCTATAGTATCTGCATCAAATTCAGAGATACGGTATACTCACCCACAACAAATACATATCGAACAAGATTATAAAGGTTATTATTCAAAGAAGCCAGAAACGATTGGTACTCCAGAAAATAGAGACACAAGTGGAAGATTTTTACAGACCCCGCCAATGCAAACTATGCAACCTCCTCCAATTCGTTCAAATAGTGAAAATCAATTTATTCAAGCTACTCCCCCTTATGATAGATATCCAATAGTTAATGCAAGAATAAATTCACAGAATTTTAAGAATAATAATAATGTACATAATAATGGTGGTAGTAGTAGTAATAATAATAATGGACCATTTACTGAAAAGACTAATATGATAGTGGGATCTCAAGGTTCCGGTTTAGATAATTTCTTAAACGAACATGCAGGCGGTTCAACTTCGTCCTCATCCAATTTTTATAACCCTGCATCATTACAACAACAAGATTTTTCGCCATTTGGTGGTTATCCTGCAAGCTCGTTCCCATTAACAATGGATGAGAAAGAAGATGATGATTTTATACATAATCCAAGTCCAGAAGAAGAAGCAAGATTGGATAAAAGAAGAATGTGGGATGATATTAAGCATATGTCAGCAAGATCATTTTTTGGTTTAATTGGTATACTTGTATTATTAGGTGCAGGTATTTGTATCTTTGTTATCTTACCAGCTTTGACATTCACAGGTGCGGTACAACATAAGGATCCAATATCTGCCTCAAACGGTCGTCATTCGTCATCAGGATCCTCATCGGGATCCTCTTCAAATAACGAAATTTTAACATCTTGGAAATATCCAATGCTGTCCGCAATTAGGACTAATTTAGTAGATCCAGATACTCCATCAAGCGCAAAGACAAGAAAAGCAATGGATGGTTCGCAATGGAAATTAGTATTTTCAGATGAATTTAACGCAGAAGGTAGAACATTTTACGACGGTGATGATCAATTTTGGACAGCTCCTGATATTCATTATGATGCAACTAAGGACTTAGAGTGGTATGACCCAGATGCAGTAACTACTAAGAACGGTACCGTACATTTGCGTATGGATGCATTCAAAAATCATGATTTATATTATAGATCAGGTATGTTACAAAGTTGGAATAAATTATGTTTTACTCAAGGGATCCTAGAAGTCTCAGCAAATTTACCTAATTATGGTAGTGTCACAGGTTTATGGCCAGGTCTTTGGACAATGGGTAATCTAGGTAGACCAGGTTATTTAGCGACTACAGATGGTGTGTGGCCTTACTCTTATGAGGCTTGTGATGCAGGTATTACGCCAAATCAAAGTTCGCCAGACGGTATCTCATATTTACCAGGCCAAAGACTAAATGCCTGTACTTGTGACGGTGAAGATCATCCAAATCCAGGTGTTGGCAGGGGTGCTCCAGAAATTGATATCATTGAAGGTGAAGTCGACACAACTTTACAGGTGGGTCTGGCTTCTCAATCTATGCAAATTGCTCCTTTTGATATTTGGTATATGCCAGATTACGATTTCATTGAGATTTACAATTTTAGTACAACAAATATGAATACTTATGCTGGTGGTCCATTCCAACAAGCTGTCTCCGCTGTCTCTACATTAAATACAACATGGTATGAGTTCGGTCAAGAAGCTGGTTATTTCCAAAAATATGCGCTAGAATATTTAAATGACGATGATGATGGGTACATTCGTTGGTTTGTTGGTGATACCCCAACTTTTACAACATTTGCAACGGCTTTACATCCAAATGGTAACATTGATTGGAGAAGAATTAGTAAAGAACCAATGTCTATTGTTATGAATATGGGTATTTCTAATAATTGGGCTTATATTGATTGGAGAATGATTTTCTTCCCAGTAACGATGACAGTCGATTACGTTAGAGTTTATCAGCCAACTAATTCGATCTCATTAACATGTGATCCTGAAGATTATCCAACTTATGACTATATTGAAGCTCATAAAATTGCTTACACCAATGCAAATTTAACACATTGGAAAGATGCTGGGTTTTCATTCCCAGAAAATGCACTGACTGGTAATTGCAAAAGTACTAACTTTAAAGGGACTATTGTTGAAGGTGCTTAAATTATCATAAACTAGAAAACATGGACAATTGAAATAGTCCGCGTTGAAGTAAATGTTTTATTACATATTATTGTTGTAACTTTTTTTTGATTTGTCGGTGAGTAACACAACATGTAATTGTATAATTTGCCGAAACTGTCTGCTGTGACTGGTTTTGGCATATGTGTGATGTATAATTTTTTTATAAAACTGGCGCATTTAATAAATATTCTTAATTAGGTAACTTCGAAAAATAAAATAAAAAATTGAGATAATATAGTTCTGTATAATAGGTAACTAACTATTAAAATAAATAATTTACTCTATAGAAACTGTATGCTACCCACTTGTTCGGAATTGAGTATTCTGATATTTTTTAGACTACAAATTATTTTAACTGCTATCATACTGAAACTAGAATAACCTTTTCTTGAAAAGTGATTATGGTGTATTTTACTTGTTTTCAAGAGATTTTGCCTGCTAAATGTTAAGTACATACTCCTCTCGTTGAAAAGGAAAATTCATGATATTTGTCTTATTATTATTCATCATATATGAAATATTATAAAAACTATCTTCTTTTTTTTCTTTTTTACTTAATTAAAGCTATAAATATCCAATAAGCTCACATCTCACTTAATGAAACTGAGTAAAATATTATTTATTCTTTAGTTGATCCTTCTCATTTTGATTCAGGAGTTCAAAGGGCCCTTATATGATCCATCTGCTGGCTGAGAATGTTATAATTATTTATTATATTGATTAAAATTTATATAAAAGATTAAAAACTAATTATATGAAGAGTATTTGAAATGTAAATGACATAAAGGAAACCAACAAACCTACCGTATACCTAATGGCAATATTTGGAGCTTGTTGAATGTTAACAGAGGCTGTGGTGGACACGCTACTGGATTGCAATTGGATACTTGCCGAAGATGTATGACTCTTTTCCACCAAAGTCATTGTTGAGTATTCTTCCTTAACATTACTGGTACCATTAACCTCGGTAGCGTTATTGCTGTCTGTGACTGAAGATATAAACCCAGCACCATTGTTATTGGTGGTTACAGTCACTGCGGCAGTACCTTGTGGATTATTATCAGTAACTGATTTAATACTGCTTGGTGATGTAGAACAACTGACAGTGGTTGTTCTTGTCATACCGTATACATCGGTATATGTAGAAGTTGAAATAGCATCTTCGTTACTTGATTCTCCAGTTCCTTGCGTTATAATCTTGGAAGAACTAGATTGAGTTGATTTCATTGACGCGGTATCTGTGGAACTGACTTCTGAGTGGCTAGTACTGGATGAATTAGCGGAACCGTTAACATTTGAATTCACTGAACTTATGGCATTAATAGTACTGTCAATATTTTTTGATGAATCACTTGAAGGCACACCATCGAATGAAGTTATAGTAATTGACGTTGATGATTTTCCTGTTGACGATATAATAGAGGACGGTGTTATAGATGTAAATAAATCTGTGGAAGCTGTAACTGAGGAATCAGGTCCTGACAATGCTGATGATGCGTGAGTAGAGGAGATTTCAGAGGACGTTCTGGAACTTTGTACTGAAAGTGATTCTTCAGAGCTCGATGATGAATCAGAAGATAATTCTGCAGGTGTTGAAGAACTAATTGAAGAGGTTCTTGAGGTGTTTTCTGATAACGAAGAAGATAGAGTGATTATCTCAGAAGAAGATGGAGTGATTATCTCAGAAGAAGATGGAGTGATTATCTCAGAAGAAGATGGAGTGATTATCTCAGAAGAAGATGAAGTAATTACCTCAGAAGAACTACTGATAATTATCGAACTTGAAGAAACCGCGGTAGGAGTCAATATATAATAAATGGTTTCAACATCTGTGTAGGGTAAATCGAGCGCAGGAGCTGTCTTTTCATTGAAAATCACTGTAGTAGAGTAAGTTGTTGTATATGAGCCAGTCCATTCTGATATTATTGAAGAGGTTGAATTCTGTATCTCACATTCAATTCCCTCCTCATAAGTAGGATATATAAAACCTGTTAAATTGGTCGTAACTTGTCCTGAAGGAAGGGTTGTAGATGTATACATATATGGATTACCATCTCTGGTTAGATATGTAAATGCCATCAAATAATCAAGACCTTTCTCTAAATGAACTGTCACTGAATTTGTTTGGTACATTGGATCCTCTGGAACGTAATAGAAATGAGATGTTTTATTTAACCATTCGACAAAATTTAAATCTTCGCAACAGTACAAGTCTCTATTATCAAAAATAAATGTTGCAGCACCTTGATTTACATGGTCAGTTGTAAATGTATACTCTCCGGTTTCTGGAGCTACAAAGATAACGGTAAAGCTGAACGCAAACTCAGTTTTTCTAATATCAAAAAAACTAGATAGTCCGTTTTCATACTCTACTTCATTTTCCTCGTTTAAAGTGAAATTGAAGCTTATGTCTGAGAAGCCGTATAAGACAGTCCCAGCTGTTGATATGGCTTCCTGTGTATAATCGTACAATTCATTGGTAATTCCTTCGACACCTTCACCTGTTTCTGATATTGAAAAAATATAGAAAAGGGCACCATCCTTCTTAAATGGTAATGGGTGAGAGACCGCACATGTATCCGCAGAGGCAGCAAATACCGTACTAGTAAAAAATAGAAATATAGAAAGCAGAATTTTCGACAACATGGAAAAAAATTGTGCTTGATTCAAAGTTGCATTTTTTGCATATTAAATATAAAATTTACACTCTTTTGGTGAGTCGAAAGGCGAATCATATTCAACATCATCTTATATATAACAGATAAAAGGGAGTAACTTTCAAGATCGTAAACATGTAAAAATTCCAAGATACGTTCAATTGAGATGAAATTTATCAATCAAGCGATTTGAGGGGCAAATAAAAGGATCTGCGAACCATCCCGATATCGGAAAATGGTTATTATCTCCCTTTCAAATCCTTTTGTTTCTAAAAGAGACATTTACTTCGTAACTAATAACTTTACTGAATTCTAAGGGGGGTTCTGGCAGTGTATTGTTTGTAGCCTACTAAATCTGCAGCTTCATTATGCTTCCCTGAATAACCCAGCAATCGATATGGGTATTCTGCTATCGCTGCTTATGATTTCTCAAAGCAATCAGTGGAATCGTCTGAAAACTATTGAATTCGCCGTAAAACGACGCATACAACATCTCGACTGTTAAGTCCAAGAATCACGGAGGGAAAAAAAATCTTTTGTTTGCGGGATGACCAGAAAAGGAAATCTAATTTTTTGAGATTTACAACTCCTTTTTGCTTTTTCTTGATCAACGGAGGATTTATTTGGGACAACCTAAGGCAGGATAATTTACTGTACATATTCATCCTTACACGGAAATTTTTTTGTAAATTAATTAATTTCTTGGATTCCATTTCTCAGAAATTAGTGCACAAGTTATTCTATTATTAGACCAGCGTGTATTCGTCTGATCTTCTTATTATACAAATACAAACAATATACAAATTAATTTGGGAAATACATTATTTCATTAAATGAAATATGTTGAGACACTGATAAGATACTTGAATTAGAGTATATTATGTGTCACTGTATTATAGAGGTGTGTGGGTATTTACTAACCCACGCACGGAAAGAGAAAATATCTTATATATTTTCACCTCATCGAGAAAAACAAACAGACAGAGTTGACACATCTGCTCATCGATATAAATGAACATATGTACGGCTGTACATGTAAGTATGTTAATTCTTATATAGTTTATGTATAATAAAATAATAGGCAATTACAACTATACTAATAGAATTATGTCCTCAACTAACATAAGTCAATATTTCCAGTTACTGCGTCAACATGATATTCGGTCGACAGTGATCCGATAGCAAGGAGTATCTAACGTCGAACTTATAAATTATTATAAGAATCCCA
>JAXQGP010000294.1:0-25762 GCA_037040125.1 Kazachstania sp. M6911
ACAATGATCTTCTAGGTACTCATGACCTACCGTATTATAAAGCATTGACAAAATCATACCAATCTTTAGATTCCTAGCAGAGTTAGCACTCTGTAGTATTCTATCCGTAAACTCATTTATCTTTGCTCTTTGAAATGGGTCTTTATATTTATTCATTAAAATTTCCTTTAATTTTACAATATTACTTCGTATACTAGGTTGTGCTCTAGATATATTTGCATTTGCTGTCAGTGCTGGGATCATAGAATTTCTGGATGGATGTATAAACACAGAAGCGATCAGTGAAGAGACAAATTTATCCTGGATAATAACAAAATTTTCTGATAATGGTTTAACATCTTGTTTCATAACTTTACTAAAAATCATTGTAGAATGATTTTTATACAGATTAATTTGGACATCATCTAATTTTCTACCAAAACTGACTCTAGTTCTCTTTATTATATGATCCTCCGATGGAGCGGAACGTTTTCTTGACTCTTGGTCGGTAGCTCCATCATCTATCTGGTCTGTACTTTCAATGCCTTGCTCCTCCATTAATCTCATCGCTTTATCTCTCCAATAGTTAACATCTTTTTGTAATCTTGATATAGTTGCATCTTTACTTGGTATCCTTGGTGGAGTTTGTTTTGCTACATCGTAAATACATTTAATACCCATTTTCTTACATCTACTACATTCTGGTTTCTCTCTATCACATTTTGTTTTGGATTTTCTACATGTTTGGCAAACAAATGAAATTCTATTACGTTTCTTGATACCATTATTATCTTCATCCTGAGAGTCGTTTGACTCCGAGTTATTGTTGCTGTTACTAGTAGTAACGGTATTGTTACCTATCTGAAACTCTAAATCGTTCATCTGGTGCGATGTTCTTGGATCTCTATTATTACCATTGCCTTGCATTATTCAATTTTTATATAAACAAAAGGAAGTCAAATATCACCTAAAATCAAAGAATACAATGAAAAAAACAAAACTGAGTCGATATCCTGAATGAAACACTAGTTCTGGTACTTCTTGATGTAATTCTTATCTCCTGCTATTTGCTATTTTACCTTGGTTAGGGTCCGCTGGTTTATAATGTTTTCTATAATTTATTAAACCCTAAAAATTTTTAATGAATGGATATAAAAGATAAGAATCTATAAATTGTTGTTCGGTTTGTAAGAATTTACTAATAGATGTCGCAATTTATTATTATTATTTTAAAGGAAATGATCAGTAGTATGACAAGTTAAATAAGATAACATATATATATATAATGAAATTTATATTTAATCATATTATCACTGTCGGTCAATTTCTTCAATAAGAAAATCAAGTACATCTTAAAAATTTCCCTTTAAAAATGGAGAGTTTATAATTCATTAAACCAAAAAAAAATCGCAATACGAATTTATAGTAATTTTTTTCTCCTCTTCTAAGTAAATGAGTGCATAATAGTGGGAATTCTAAAAGTATGGGGCAATTTTTGGGTAAAAAAGGCGAATGTGGGTGAAAAAATAATTGGCTAAAACAAACAAATAATTATAATAATAATAATAATTATTATTATTATAATTCGGTTAAAGAAGGCAGAACAACAATGAAATCGTATTGTTTTTTTACGTTAGAAATTATTAAAGATAACAAGCAAGAAGACAATATAAAGGAGATTTAACAATAGAAATTGTCAGAACCTCTTGGAAAGGAATGTAACAATATAACAAGAAAAGTTTATATTTCTTATTTACATTACGTCGCTCCTTTACGAATCAATAAGAAGAAACTATTACAGAAAGTGAAGACAACAAAGGTCTACTAAAAAATACTTGAATTATTATTTAAAATCTGAACTTTTCAATAAAATTAACCAAGTACAAAGGGGAAGATTAATTAGCAAGATAATCTTAAAATTATATAACAAACTTACTTGATCCACTACGGGGACGTTCTTATATGTATCCCTTCCCTTATCGTTCCCTTGTATTGGCTACTCGTTTGTGAACTAGTGTTTAGAAATTAATAAACTTGTTGTCCATGCCAAATAGAGAACCATGAGAAATATTATAAGGTATCCTTGTAAGTATCACATTAGGTACAATCGTCAGATTAAAGATAATCGTGCTTCTTCTCATGTTTTCAATAAAATTTAATGATCTTGTAGGAGAGAAAGAAACATCAAGTTATACGGTATATCTTCACACGTAATACCAACTACCGCATTTCTAAGTCAAACTCTTAGATAAATGATGGTTTGCGATTTCTTCCGAAATTGTTTACATTCACAGTTCCCTGTGCATCGAAAAAAGGGAAAGGAGAAAGTTTAATATAAATTTACTGCACTATTCGTTTCTAGCTTTTTACTGAAGGATTTGTTGTATTGTTGTTTCTTATGGTAGGTCTTTAGCAGACCTTCATGCAACCATTTGGTCACAAACGTATTACCAATCCTATTGATCTTTATGACCACAGGCGATACAGAATGACAGAGTAAAATACGGCACAAACTTAAAGAATATAGGAGCTCAAAAATTGAGGCACAAGGATAAGCTTCATAATAAATAATGAATAAATGGAAAATTCACTGTAGTATTATGAGAAATTTATCAAACTACTAAACAAGTATTCCTACAACCACTTCCGTGAGAATCTTACTCCAGCAGGCTCCTCTCATATACCTTCTTCTCTGAGGAAAATTTACTCATCGAGTTTGTTTTTTTTTAATTTTTTTTTAAATTTGGCCGAAGCTAAAAAATTAAATTTATTGGAGTCGCTCAATCTTTAGCTAAGTTGTTATATTTCCGTTACAAAGAATGTTTTTCGTGGTCTCTTCGCTGTACAAAAAACATAAGAAATCCTGAACCTTTAAAATTCTACGTCTAAGTTCTCTTTTCTTTTGGCTCTTGCACTTTTTAATTTTTTACTAAACTGATTACAGTATTAAATACCCGAAGAATACTAAGTGGGAATCTGACGTAGTGGGGAAATAAAGGATTTCGTGAAGGTATTTCTGTGAGACCTTATCACCTTTTCTTAAATTTATTTACAATTCAGGTTATTTATTATACCTATTTTTCTTTAAGAATCCTTTTAAAGTGACTATAATAACACTACAAGTTCTCAATTTAGACTATTGATTGCGTGAATAATAAAGAAAATGTGATATATCTTGCAGAACTTTCTTATATAATTTCGGTGATTCCCGAGTTGGGATATTTCCATTCCCCCGCTTTGGTACTGTTCGATTTTTACACGATGACAAGATGTCCGACACATTTACAATTTCGTATCTTATAGTTCCCCATTGTTACGATATTTTCTCAATCTAAGCTCTTTAATTTTCTTCAAGAGTCTTTTTCATGTTGAGCTTGCAATAACTTCAAAAGTGTCTATCATAAAGTTTGGCAAAATTTGATATACACAGAGTACTAATGTTACTATTAATAACTTATATGTTGCGATATTACCAAGAGAATGCACTGAGAACAGACATTATTTAGATGTCCTTCCACTTTTTCTGTGTCAGTTCTATTCGTTTTGCGGAATAAGTTTTTTTTTCGCGGGTGTCGGTGTTTGTTGGTAGAACCGATGCTATCTTATTCGTCTTTTTCTCCAGCAAAATATTTTACTAGATTATGACAAAGTTACCGTAAATCGATATTTTAAAGACACAAATTCTAGAGTAATACGTGATGCGAGTCTAATTTTATAGCAATAGATCGATCAAAATAATATGATGAAGGATAATATATAATGACGATGAAAGATTGTCCTTATTCCATATCATAACCTCTTATTTTCGTAATTGTTCCTTCTTATTAGTAAGTTTTAGTTTGGAAGGATTAGTTTTCCGAGGTTACCAAATTCTCTATCACTTAAGCGAGATATCGGCTATGATTGTCTACATTATGGGTACAACTTAACGAAGTAACAATTTAAGGATATTGAAATAAATTGAACAAAGAATTGCCATTATGATCGTTACGTAGAATACATTACCCAAGGAGAACAGAATGGCAATTCTCATCATAATTTTCTTGTTCTTTCAATATGCTTTATTACAGAACTTGAATTCCACGGAGGAAAAACAACGGAATATATAATCATTCATCCTTGTTGATTCGAATACTATTTCCTAGTTAATAAGGTTCATAATATTGTTATGAAAATTCGCCGTGGAACTATTATAGTATGATCGTCCAATATTTCAAATTTCAAAGTATCATTAACAATCAGCAATCATATCGATTTTATGAAAAATGCAACAAAATATTCAATATCTTGCAATTTTCTTTGTTTTGCATCCGTTTCATAAATTACATTCTTTATGAGACATTATTTGTGCGACTTTTTCTGAGTTTTCGCCATATGCCGGTTTTATCATCTCCAAAATGCCTGTAATAAAGAAAAGCAAAAAAGAAGAGAAGGCTTGAAAATTTTATTCTCATAAAACAACAAAAAAATAAATGAAAGAAGATTACCAATTTTCTTGTTGAATTGAGTAACATAAAGTCTTGAAAAAGTTAAAAATAATCAGAAAAAATTCTATACAATACGATTAAATTTAAGTCATTTTTCGAAATCTGTTAAATTATAATCTATACATATATTAAAATTTTACTAGATATTTCTTTTAAAAAAAATGAATATGCCTATCTATATACGTATATATTTGAATCAATTTTAAACCGTCCCTTTGATTTCTTTTATTATTAAATAATAAAATGAATAAAAATTTGAATGTATGTTAATTTCCTTCTGTTTTTAATTATCTAAAGGAAATCTCTAGAATATGAATGTGTTGGACCACTACCATAGAAACTTGTCTCTGGTTTCTTTAAGTTATTACCATTCGAATTATTGCCTGTACCTGGAGCCTTTAAATAATTTCCATGAGAATTATTTGTTGGATTATTATTAAATAGTGGTGACATTACCTGAGTTGGTTGTAAATCAATATTACTACTGTTTGATCTATTCCTTGAAACAGAATTATTTATTGATAGTGAGGAACCACCATCATAATCATTATTACTATCGAATAAAATTTGTGGTTTACCACTAAATCTTTTCTCACGTAACAATTTTTCTTGATCAGTTTCATTAGTGTCCATTACAGCCTGTCTCAATTCAAACAATTCTGCATCCTTTTTATCATTTAGATCCAATGTTGATTCTGCACCTGTTTGAATCTTTGGAATGAAAGAAACACGATCGTCCTTCATTGGTTGGTAACGAACATCTGGGTTTCTGTAAATTAAAGCTAAGGAGCATGTAACGATTGTGAATATTAATAAAAATAAAGCAAATACGGCATTTAATACAAATAGAATCACAGCCATTACTGATGAAACGACGGCTGGTTGTTTGAAAAGATTACTGAAAAATAAAAAGAAGAAAGCATTAATCAAATTAACTAAATGGATAGCAATATTGAAAATATTAGTTCTTTTATCCAAATATGGTCTAATCCAACATAAACAAACAAAATAGATTAATTCAATGATAAAAATAATCATTGCTTGAGCTTTACCTTGTTCTTGTAAAACTGCGACAAATAATGATCTGAAAAATGAATAAGTTAATAATGGAACTACCCACCAATATCTATCAGCTTTAAATTGAGCATAAAGGAAACCGTATCTATTTAAGAATTGAGTATCACCATATAATAAATAAGCTGGATTCTTGTATAATTTTGAGGATTCGCTACCTTTTAACATGACTCTGGTACAACCATAAGCTAATAGACACATAATAATGATAAAAACAATGACCGCATCTGCTAATACCGCGGGAGAATCATTTTGTGTATATTCCCATATACATAGTAGAGTTAGTTGTGGGAATGCAATAATTGCTAATCTATACAATGTACCTTTAATGATAGATCCCCAATTTTTCCTATATTGAAAGAAATTTGATGTCTCTGACATTGTTTTAGTTCTAACTAATAATTCCAATATCGATTTGAAAAATATTAATGCAAATACGACAACGAATAAGAAAAATAAGAAGAAAACAACACCAGTAAGGAAAAAATTTGAAATTTCTATACCTGCCAAAAAAGATACACGTGGAATACCTCTTAATACTAAAATTTTACTCGAATAATCTGTTGTATTTCTTTCATTAGTAGTATACAATGCGGAATCGTCTAAGATTTGATCAAAATTATAATCACTTGCAGAAGCTACACTAACTGCTCTTTTCTTTAGCCAATTATGAGTATCTCTTTTCATTATCCAATTTTGTAAATCTCTTTTCTTCTTTTGTACACTAATTGATAAAATATCTTTATTTGCAACAACTACCGTTGATGTACCCTTTGTAGCTTGAACGTACCAATTAAAAATGTTTTGCATAAAATTTTCATTAATGATACCCATCGACCATTGAAAATTTTGAGTCCATGCTGCTGCAATAGGTGGAACTCTAGAGACACCCATCATTGCGGTAATTGCTAAATTTTGGAAATAAATAAATAATGAAATTGAATTAGAAGCAATATGTGTTGCAGTTGCACTATAACCAATGACTGAAACGAAACCTGATGTTAATACACCAGCACCTGATACTGCGGCAATTGGCCATGAAGCGTATTTAGTTTGAACTGTTTTACCATTTGATAAGATAGCTTGAACACAAGCTAATGGAGTCTTTAAGTCGGTATCATTACTTGAATAAACAACGACTCTGACTTGAGCATCTAAATCCGGAACAGTATAAGCAATCCCCGGAATTTGCTTTGTTACATCAGAATCTAATTGATATGATGAAGCTACATCGATTCTACCTGGACTTAAAGGACATAAAGCATCTTGATTTAATGAACATGGATCGAATTGTTTCTTGATAACTTTTAAACCATAAGTAATAACTTCAGCTTCCACAATAATTTTTTGATTAATGGTTGTTGTTGCATCGATTTTAAATACGACGGTATTATTACCTGGATAAAATCTAACATCGAAATAAGATGCAGTAAATTGTGAATTATCCATACATGTCAATAGAGAATTTGTTTTGATATATTTTAGATTTGAGTTTGTATCTGATGAAGAATCTGATGATGTTGAGTTTTTAGCTAATGCAACCGAATCATTAGTTGAAAAAATCGTTAATAGTAACAATATATAATGTATCAATCGATATATCATACTTGATTGTATATATGAATCTGTTTTCTAGGGTATAAAGTTCTTGAATGTATCTTAATGAAGACGTTCGTATTATTATAGCTATTAGATCAAAATATAAAATGTGATATAATATTTGGAAGTTGTAAAGTTTCGTTTGTAGTTGCTGTCTGGAATCACTTGAAGCTAAATTCTTTTATTTAGTTTTTTTACCTATCTTGATATTAAATGGGTAAAAAATAAGTTTAATATAACATAGATATAGTTACTAACCACAATATATAAATAATAGATATATGTAAATGGATTACAGCAAAAATAAAAAGGAAAACAAAGGTTAAAAAGTTATATAAAAAGTGGATTGTAGTTGATAGTCAAGTTGATCTATTTTTAAAAAAAAGAATTAAAAAAATTGCTTAGATAAATTGATTGAAAAATTAACTTGAAGAGCATGTGTTACTAAAGAGCCGTAGAAATGAACGCCAAATTTTTCTTCATCAGCCATAAACTATTATTATGTAGGAATTTTTCTAACGGGGCGCTGTTGGTTCCTCAGATAACAGTACAGGGAGGGAGGGAGAACCCGAGTGATCCATTTAGAGCAAGAAATTCCTAAAGAGGATATTTTTATCATTAAATTAAAAGATGGCTGGTTTTCTGTGTGCGCTTATTTTTCGCATTACGCATCGTTCTTATGAAGAAATGACGCGTTTTGCTAAAAGGCTAAAAAAATTGGTTTATTGTTCCCAGTTAGGTGGATTTTTTGGTCTCTTTACAGCAAAATGAATAGGACATTGTCCTAAAGTGGTTCTTAACTTAGCATGAGTATGATTTATGAAGAATATCTACATATGATTCATTCCATGTTAATCATATATATATATATATATAAGTATATTGAAATATCAACTATTTGACTATATATAATAGAGTGTCTTGATCATATAATGAATGGAAGGTATACTATTAGATATTATTTTCAATCCTAATTCTATTTATATAAGGGGCAATCGATATATCTTATTAGTTTTACCCAAATTATATAATATTATCGAACACCTAAAGTTATAAGTTATAAGTTATAAAAATGATATTAAATGATAATCCCATTAGTCCGCGAAATCATATAAACTGTGTAGTCATTCGTAAAACAGTATTCTAAGCCGCTATATCTTAATAACGTTGTAATGACTCTCGAAGTTCCGATTCTATCTTGCGCAACGCCGTTGTTATCAGTATTTTCTATGACTTTTAAAATGTGCTTCCGATATCATATTTTTCTGGTTTTCCTTCACTAGACAGTCCGGCTGTCGACATACGGCGCTATCACACATTCAACAGTTTTTTTAACCCACAAAAATACGAAAAAGAGACGATTATGGTGGTGGTCGTTAACAGTAACCAAGGAAATGCGAAATAATTTAGCACTCACTCACATGCATACGTACGTTCACAAACAGTTGCAAAAAGCGTGACTTCGAACGAAAATGTCGTTTCTCCAACCGATGGTAATTTGGGATACGTAATTAGTATCTGTTATATTTGTTATTCATTTACGTACTACAACCCAAATCGTTGTAATCAAACGATATATGATGATTAATTATCATAAGGCGAAGGTGTTAATGGTTGATGAATAAATACTTAGAGGGTGAACCACTGGATCGTTATAATTACTAATGGGGAGGGGGATCCCTTCTTCGCAGATGACAGACGTGTATTCCTGTTGTTGTTACAACATCACAGGTATTTTGTAATGTGGGGTAATGTTAGTAGCGACTTGTGTTTCTTCCACCGCTTCTGCTGCTGCTGCTACGGCTCTTGTTACCGTATCTCGTTTATGCTCCCTTAAAAAGTATATGTATCTAGCATATAGCAAATATAATATTAAATGGTTTACTTACAATTAATTACAATCCTTTCGTTCTTTACCCCAACTTGAGAAACATCCATCAGTAGTCATTTTATGTATTGGTATCTGTTGTGATTGGTAATCGAGAAATGACTACAACCATATTTGGGATTAAAATTTTGTATAAATAGTCACGATATTATATCTATATTTGTAATTAGTTTAGTATTTTCTTTCTCTCTATTTACTAACTTATCATAATTTGTAAAATAAACATAATAACATTAATATTAATAACACAGTAACGAATATCCTTAACGAAAGAAAAAAATGTCTCCTTCAACTATTGTCGAGGACTCTACAACTGCTAACAATTCCACAATTGATCAAATTAAACAAGAAAATTCAAATAACACGAATGAATATGAACATTTAACTAATGTTAAAATTGTTCCGCAAAAGCCAATCGATCAAAGATTACAACCATCTCTGAAGAATCACTATTCTCCACATATTTCAGATTTCGAAAATTATAAAATTTTACACAAGCAATCAATTGAAAATCCAGAAACTTTTTATAAAGAAAAAGCTCATCAATTTTTAAATTGGTTTAAAGATTTTGATCAAGTGTTCATGCCGGATCCAATTACAAAATTACCATCTTTTGAAAATAATGCTTGGTTCTTAAATGGTACAATTAATGCTTGTTATAATTGTGTCGATAGACATGCTTTACAAAATCCAGATAAAATTGCTTTAATTTATGAAGCTGATGAACCTGGTCAAACTGAAAAAATTACTTACAAACAATTATTGGAAAAAGTTTGTCAAATCGCTCAAGTATTAAAATATTCAATGAATGTTAAAAAGGGTGATACTGTTGCAGTCTATATGCCAATGATCCCACAAGCCATTATTACTTTATTAGCCATCGCAAGAATTGGTGCCGTTCATTCTGTTGTATTTGCAGGTTTCTCATCAAATTCTTTAAGAGATCGTATTAACGACGCTAATTCAAAAGTTGTTATTACTACCGATGAATCATTAAGAGGTGGTAAAATTATTGAAACCAAACGTATTGTTGATGACGCTTTAAAAGAAACTCCTCAAGTTACTAATGTTCTTGTGTATAAAAGAACTAATAACGAAAATGTTAATTATTATTCAGGTAGAGATTTAGATTGGGATTTAGAAGTTAAAAAATATAAGACTTATTATCCATGTGAACCTGTCGATTCTGAACATCCTTTATTTTTATTATATACTTCTGGTTCGACTGGTACTCCAAAGGGTGTTCAACATTCAACTGCAGGTTATTTATTAAACGCTCTATTAACTATGCGTTACACTTTTGATACTCATCAAGAAGATGTCTTCTTCACCGCTGGTGATATTGGTTGGATTACTGGTCACACTTATGTTGTCTACGGTCCATTATCATACGGTTGTACCTCTGTCATCTTTGAAGGTACTCCAGCTTATCCAAATTTCTCACGTTATTGGGATATCATCGATAATCATAAAGTTACACAATTTTATGTCGCACCAACTGCTTTACGTTTATTGAAAAGAGCAGGTGATGAATTTATTGAACCATATAAATTAGATTCTTTAAGATGTCTAGGTTCAGTTGGTGAACCAATTGCTGCAGAAGTTTGGGAATGGTACTCTGAAAAGATTGGTAGAAATGATATCCCAATTGTTGATACTTATTGGCAAACTGAATCAGGTAGTCACCTGATTACTCCTTTAGCTGGTGGTGTCACTCCAATGAAACCAGGTTCTGCTTCTTTCCCATTTTTCGGTATCGATGCCGTTATTTTAGATCCTACAACTGGTGAAGAAATTACTACTCCTCATGCAGAAGGTGTATTAGCAATTAGACGTGCTTGGCCATCTTTTGCAAGAACTATTTGGAAGAATCACGATAGATATTTAGATACTTATTTGAATCCTTACCCTGGTTATTATTTCACTGGTGACGGTGCCGCAAGAGATAAAGATGGTTATATTTGGATCTTAGGTCGTGTTGATGATGTTGTTAATGTGTCAGGTCACAGATTATCAACAGCAGAAATTGAAGCTGCTTTGATCGAAGATTCGATTGTCGCAGAATGTGCTGTCGTTGGTTTCAATGATGATTTAACTGGTCAAGCTGTTGCTGCATTTGTTGTCTTAAAGAACAAGACTAGTTGGAATAGCGCGTCGGAAGAAGAGTTACAGGACATTAAGAAACATTTGATTTTAACTGTTAGAAAAGATATCGGTCCATTTGCTGCACCAAAATTAATTGTCCTAGTTGATGACTTACCAAAGACTAGATCAGGTAAAATTATGAGACGTATCCTAAGAAAAATCTTAGCTGGTGAATCTGACCAATTAGGTGATGTTACTACTTTATCTAATCCAGGTGTTGTTAGACATTTAATTGATTCAGTAAAATTATAATGTTGATGTTTCCCCTCTTTCCTACTCTGCTCGTACTAAAAAATTTTTTTTATTTATTTCACTCCATCTAATGATTTGCCCTTATATATACTTATGAAAAGCCTAAAAAATTTAAAAAATATATAATAATAATTATATAAATGTTTAATTGATTTCAAAATAATATTCATATTAATATATTTATTGTATGTAATACAACATTATTTATCCATATAATGTAACAGCAGGAACAGTGATATTTAACAAAGTACCTCTTAAATAAAAATCTTTAAGGTTTGATCGCCTCGATGTAATTCCACCAACCATTATATATTTACCACCTAATTTACAAATAGTTGAACCCACAATTAACATTAAACCATGACTATCATTCGGATTTGTACTACTCAATGGTATCGAGTGTTTCTTATCCCAAGAACAAAAAGATATTGTTCGATTGATAATAAATTGAGTTCTGATATCAATGGTTCTAAAGATACGTGAGCCAATAGGTACACCTTCAAGTAAAGCCCTTTTATAATCTTTATGTTGATTTTCAGGTTTGACATTATACAATGTATCCACATCAGATTGCATCATTCCACCGCCCATACTCACCAATGACCCAATATTAGCCATTGAATGCCCTACAAGTTTCATATTCAATAGTGAAGGTTCATTCAATGGCTTACCTTCTTCTTGTTTTGGATTAGCATATGTATCTACTTTTTGCCACTTTTCAGTCTCCATATCAAACCACCACATATCTCCATGCACTTCCAAATTATTTGAACCACCATGCATGATTAATGTTCGATGTGTTACATTTGAAGCAGGGGTTAACTTTGTATAATAATCACTACATGGCAACTTCGGTGATCCATTTTCGGTAATATTTGGTTGATACGAATCCTTATTCGTTGTATGCAACACTTTCTTAGCCAAAGATTCACTTAGTGAGACTTTAAAATTTCTACGTAGATTCTCCAATAGATCAATTTCAAAATTAGAATAATTTGAACCCGGAATATCATTATATACACAATATGACATGAATGCCCTAACTGATGGCATTGGCATTTCATTATAGGTATCTGAATATGGGTTCATCTCTGTCACACTGGGGTTTAAACAAGTAGGGAACGCAGTTTCACCAAATATACAGAATCCATTCTTACCAATATGATGAATTGGTATATGAATTTTCCACATATCGTTTAATGCTTGGAATTTTGTATCATCTACTTGCTTATAGCCGCCAAATATGTATACCGTCGCTGAGAATGAAAATGCTTGACTTGCTTCAAAAAATGATTTAGTTGAATAGTCGGTGCTACCCTGTGACTCATGACATTCATTTGATGATGACGGATCACAGTCTTTTAAATCGTGATCTTTGTGGTGATGATCTTTGTGATATGAATCGGATCTTGTATGCATTTGACGAAAATGTAAAACTGATTCAGAGAGTCTATCACCTTCTTTCTTTACTGAAACTTGTAAATGACCAAATCTAGGGTACATATTTGAAAACCGCTCTGTCTTAGAATGCAATGGTCCCAATCTCATTTTAGTGAAACGGAGTCTTATAGTATCAAGAATATACCCCATATCATTGAAATATATACGTTTCTTAAGTATTATTTTTTTTAATTTTTCACAAAATGATGATTCTGTTCTAACTTCAATTCCACCGTAATAAAAGATATATCTATCTGTTAATAATGATCCTGCCATACCAATCATCGGAGGTGGAATATCTCCAATAAGTTTATGAATTCTGACTGTTTGTGTTAATGGATTTACTGCAAATAGGAAAGGATTGCCTATAAATGCTGGATGGTTAACTATTTTAGGTAACAATGGAGGAGGTAAATTATGTATACCTTGAACTTCAAACATCTGTAAATTTGGAAATTCTTCATCATATTTGTAACATGGAAACATTCCACCTAAGATATACATTTGTTCATCTGTAGATATCGAGCAATGGTATACTAAATTTGGTAATTTTGCTTCACCAAATATAGAAGGTATTGATGAAGCTCCATAGTATTGATCGAATTGTTTTGGAATATAATCTTCCCCATCGATTGTCATTAATGATGTTTTTTTATTGGGATCATATTTTTCATTTCTTTTATTATATAGTAAAATATCTCTAAATTGGGTATGAAATGATGGAATCCAAAGAAGGTGATTTTTCACAATATTCCAACCTGTTATTGCTGTTAATTCTACTTTTCCATAATATCTAAGATATGCACTTGTTGATGCAAGCGACATCATATTTGAATGTATACCTGTTGATTTTTTATCATAGTAGTTGTTGTTATTGATCGGTACGTTGTCATTAGTAATTAATTTTTCAAGGATATCTATTCCGCACGTCTTCTTGACATGAGACTCATTGCTAGTGGTTTTCTCATCTTTGCAATTCTCCGGTAACTGTAATATGCTTTCGTGATAGTAATCTTTGAGCAAATTTCCGTTTTCAACTCTCAAAGATGCATGTATCTTTGAAATTTCTTCATCATCTATATCAATATCTACTTGTTTCACTATTTCAATTATATTATAGTAGTTAGAGATATAAGGTATAATCCCGTATTCTGTGCTTTCAGTACTCGTGGCTTCTATTTCCTCTTGATTCATTTCAACCATCCTAATATATCTTGATAACATTGCGAAGTGGTATTGCCCTATATGCCATTAGATACCAATTTATTGAAAATTATTTTTAGTAACTTCATCACCTACTTCTACCTTTATTTGAAAAATTTTAAAAAAAATTTCAAGTTACCTTTCCCATCAGATTTGATTTGGTTCTATCTTTAGCAACCCTTTACTCGCCTGACTGGAAATTTTCCCACTTTCATCATGATCCATCCCATTGTACCAAATTGTGTACAATTAAAATTCAACAGATCTGATCCTTGCAACAGCCCCTCTCACCAATGAAAACAACGCACAAGATAGAGAAGGGAAACCGGAGTTTCAATTCCTTCTACGCGCTATTCTTTGTGGGCGACAGTGACAACGCCTGTTACTATGACAGGACAGTCATTTCTTCCTCTTCTAGTTTTCTTCCTGCTTAACTGTTATCCCGCAGCACCGCCAGAGAAGCTTCGTCAAACTGGCGAGTTGTTTCCGAATACAGACAACCTGTCATCTGTGATGATACTGGTGATAGTAATAATGACATAGACACAGGGGAAAAAAGTCAGATTAATGTACTGTGGTCCACAAAATTTTCCAATAGTTAGGTATTGTGAGTAAATTGGTTTAAATAGTGTGTCGAATCAACATAAATTTTAACATTTTTTTGAATATCTAATGTATTTTGTAAATTTGAGAATTAATAGCAACGTAGTAAACCCTTATATTTAACAAATATTACTAATAGAGTTAGAGAGTTTGAAGGAAGCACTACAAAAGTCAAACCTTGTTTTAACTACATGAATAGAAAAGACATCGGATATACAGTTATAAAAGAACTATAAACGATAACTGTATAAAATTGAAAACAAATATATTACTTAACCCGAATAATAAGGTGAGTTAGTTTGTATTGGTTAGAATGAAAAAGGATAGGAATGGATTACATTCAAACAGACTTAAAGAAGCCTGGGGCGACAGCTATGAGGAAGATGGAAATTTACAGGTACCACCAAATAATCACCCACAAGAAATATATACCAACCTTCAGGAGAATATACATGTAAACAGATTCTATAATGACTACAATGACCAAAATTACTCAACTTCTAGCTCGCCGTTTTTAATGAAACAAAACCTTAATGGCTCTATGCATAATGGACAATATTGTGATAGTACAAATTTGAGAAACAATTACCATTTTAACAGAAATACTCTACAGAATTATAATGCTCTTCAGTCTCACAGTAATAATGGAATTAGTTATCAGGTACCAACAGATCGATCGTTTTTAACAGATACAGGTACTATAGATAGTATGACAATGACTACTGTAAATACACCAAATGGACCTACAATGAGCCGTGATGATAGATATAGAGGTATGCCAGACTTATACACTAGGGGTAGTCATAGGTATAACTCTGATACCTCTTTATATCTCAGTTCAATATCATCAGAAGACAATTTTCAAAATAATAACAGAGACATCAATATAAACCAGAATAACATGGATCCATATCTTGTTATTAAACAAGCAAATGCGCAAAAATTAAAAGCTATAATTTTTCAAGGAGACATGGAAGACACAAATCCCAATGAAATATTCACATTACAATTAAGAAATCTTTCATTAGATGATGTGATCTCGTTAAGAGTTATTGTGCCAAATGCAATTAGTTGTGATTTAAGCGGGAATAATATTAACTCCTTAAATGGACTCCCGATTCATACCACAAAATGCTACTGTTCCCACAATAAGATAACCTCAGATGGTTGTCATTTAGATGAACTGACTCATTTGGAATCTCTGGATATATCTGCAAATTGTGTTGGACCAGATTTATCTTTTCTAAAACATTGTCTTCATCTAAGAGTAATAAATTTATCACATAATAATATTAGCTCATTGGATGGTCTTTCTAATTCTTGGGTACCGTTGAAAGAATTAGATTTATCACATAACTATATTTCAGGAACTATAGATTTTAAAGAGGTTATTTATAAAAGTAAACACAGTAACGGTAAACGACAGGAAGACAAAGGCTGGTTTTCTATTGAAATATTAAATTTATCACATAATCAGATTACTCAAATTAAGAATATTTCGTACCTTCCGAGTCTAAAAGAATTAAAATTAAACGGGAATCCAATAGAATCGATTATAGATACATCTAAAAAATACAGTCAATTAAGGAAATTATCAATTAAAGGAACGTCTTACAAACTACAACATATAAAAGGTCCTAACGGTACCGAGATTCCTTATCCATTTCTTATCGATCTTCAAATAGACGGATTTCGTGATATGTCAAAGTTAAATAATTTTCCAACCGAAATTGTGAATTTGGAAATTGTGGATTGCTTTAAAGGACATTTACCTAAATGGAAGTTATTTCCTGAATCAATAAAAACATTGACATTGCAACGAATAAACGACTTAAAGGAATTACCAACAAACTTTAGTACAATATTACCTAATCTGGAATCCTTAAATTTGTCAAACAATAATTTAAGTAGTTGTTATAATATCCTTAGTACCATACCAATTCGAAACTTAACAACTATAGATTTAAGAGGTAATCCGGTTGCGATTAAATATGAAATTGAAAATCAAGATCAGGAGAAAGAGGATATATCAGGAATACGTTGTCAACATGACAAGAATGACGGCAGAAGACTTAAACCTAATTTATTTAACTTGTTATGCCTAGGATGTCCTAAATTAAGAACAATTCTTTTAAGAGGTAAAGATAAATCTGATTTGTCTTAAAATCATAATGCATTAAGTAAATCTCTATAGAAACTTTATACATACAACATATTTTTTTCCATGTAAACCAATTTAGACAGCGAACAACGAGTAGATATCAATTCACTGGCATTTGTATTGAATGTACAGATTGGATAAATGCAATCTTCACTTTATAAATATAATGTACAAAACTTGAAATGTTATAAATCAATTATATATATTTTGGTTTCTTATCTATTCTTCGACGTCGGTGTTTAATAAGCTGAACATATTTTGTGGTTTCTTACTTTCTTTCTTTTTTCTTTCTTCTTCATCACCAAATGATTCAAACTCCATTTCATCAGCTTTCTTTTCTTCCTTTTTTTCTGGTTCAGTCTTGTTCAAAATAACATTAGTAGATAAATTACGTTTTATAAGTTCATTAGTTTGATCCCAATTAGCTTTTCTCGAATTTTGAACATATTTAGCACGTGCTATAGATTTTGAAACTTTACCATCTAATATATTCGTTATATTTAAAGCATGCTCCAATCTTTCCTTATCATCGTTATTCAAAGCTGTCAGAAGTTTCTTCTCTAGCGCCTTCTTTGTATATTTGTCTTTGAAATGTTTCTTTCTATCCTGTTTCTTTTGGATCTTCGCATCTAATAGAGCTTTATTTTTAGCTGCTGTTCTAATTAAAATATTTGTTAAATCTGTCTTTTCAGCTCTTGGAATATTTTCTAGAGCTGAAATTTCTGATTCAACTTCGATCTCTGATCTTCTGGCGGCTCTGGAGTTTTTTGAAATCTTTCTAGCCATGGTGATAGTATACGTGTGTATGAGCACTTCCGAGTATATATTAAGAATTTTATTATTGTATCTATTGTAGTCTATGTTGCTGATATACGTTTTTATGCTGAACTGTGAAAATTTTCAATGCTCATCGCCTTTTCTGATAGTCTAATATAATTCAGTAACAAACTCCGCAGATCAATCACCGAACAAAAAATTTTACTATGGAAAAATTAGACTATATGCTCAAATGGTAATAAAAGTTCATTAAAAATACATAAAATTTATATCTTATAAAGGATTCGTTTAATCTAGCTCGTTGTGATTATTCGGAGTCAATAAAATCTTTACGTTTGTTTCCTTGTGATTCATTAATTCTAGGAAACCTTTTTCCCAACCATCTTTAATATCTGTCTTACCAGTAATTAAATGTCTAATTTCATCAACTTTAATATCACCTTTATGAATAGCTGCAACGACTTCTTCAAAATCTTCAACAACGTAACCAATAGAACCAGTGAAATGTTTCTCTAATAAAGTGACTTCCATTGGATCGAAATCTAAAGTTTTACCCCAAATTGCGACATTTACTAAAGAACCTCTATAAGTGATTGCTTGCAGACCTGTTTCAAAAGTAGCTTTAATACCAGAGCAATCAAATGCAAAATCGAAACCGTTACCTGATTTGGATAATTTTTTCAATTCTTCTACTGCATTATTACCATGTTTAGAAGGATCGAATACAGTAATATTTAATTTTTCAGCAAAATCTCTTCTAATTTTGGCTGGTTCAGATACGACAATTTGAGAAGCACCTTGTGCTTTTAAAGCAAGTACACAAGCTAACCCAATTGGACCTGAACCTAATACTAAAGCTGATTTATTCGCTTTAAAGTTTGCCAATTTCAAAGCGTGCCAAACAACGGATAATGGTTCAACAAGACAACCAACATCTAATGGAATATCATTAGGTAAAGGAATAGTATGGTATTCACCTACGACTACACGTTCAGCGAAACCACCACTAACGACACCTAACCCAGTGAACCCTGCATGTTCACAACAGTTATCTAAACCTGCTTCGCAAGCCGCACATGGTTTCGAACCATAAAATTTTGATTGAGGCCAGCGTGGTAAATCTTTACAGCCACATCCGGCTTCAATGACTACATGGTCGCCTACCTTCACTTTAGTTACCTCAGACCCGATTTCACGAACGATACCTGTCATTTCGTGACCCATAGCTTGAGGAAGCTTAGCGTTGGATAATGGATGTGTATGACCATCTTTTGGTAGGAAGATCGGGCCATCTGTATATTCGTGAAGATCAGAACCACAGATCCCACAGTATGCGACATCGATAATTAATTCCTTTGGATGGTTAATTTTCGGTTCTGGAAGATCTTCAGTATAATGAATATCTTGTTTCTTGAAGTAAGCTAAAGCTCTCATATTAAACGTTTGTGTTTGACTAAATGATCTTATGAATCTGGTATAAGCAATTGATCTTGATAGTCTTATGGGGCTAGTTCTTATATATAAATTACGGACAGCAAACATATCTATTGACGCAAGAAAGGGTGTGTTGTAGTATTACCCCTTAAAGAAAACACAGAAATATACCCAATTTGTCACAGTTATCGGCACAACTTGTTACCGTTTATATATGAATTGGAAATGGGCTCCACTTATTTGTACGTAATGCTTACTATAAGATTATTATATTTTCCACTACATACTCATCTGCCCCCTACTTTGGATTTTGCAGTGAAATGACCGTGGAGAGACCCCGGACGATCCGAATAATTTTGTTCAGTTTCCGCGAAGGTGCGTTGCCCGGGATGCCGATATCCGTAAGCGTATTCGTAGTACAATACGTAATGTAATATAACATAGCATTGCTCGAGCAACAGGAACGTGTTGATGGGATAGAACAGACCATTTCTATTGTCAATGGCACAAGAGATAAGGCAATACATTTCAGGTAAGGTGATGCAGGCAGGTATAGTTTATCATAGTAGGATATGCAAAATATTTTATACTAATATATAGTTGTTATGTTGTGTTATTATACAAGTTGTGTGTAAATATGTGTGCGTATGTGTGGGTCTTAATCATAAATATCTGTACCATCACCTTCTAGTTGACCATGATTATTGGGAGTCAATAAAATTTTAATAGTTTGCTCTTTATGTGTGATTAGTTTCATCATTGCTTCTTCGAACCCTCTTTCTAATGGAACTCTTGAAGAAATCATTTTTTTAGCTTTTGCAATTTCAATACGACCGTCTTCAATCGCATCGATTACGGCTTCGAAATCAACATGAGTGTAACACATTGAACCTGTATAGAATTTTTCTTGTTTAGTGATATCCATTGGATAGAAATCTACAGGATGATCAACAGACCACATTGCAACATTGACTGCGGTACCGTTATAGGTTAAACATTCAATAGATGCCTTTAATGTTGAAGGAGTACCTGAACAATCGAAAGTATAATCAAAACCGTCTCCACCTGGAGCCATTGATTTTAACAATGGGATATTTGTTTCGTCATCACCTTGAGATGGATCGAATACGATAGCACCCATACCATGAGCGAAATCTCTTCTAATTTTAGCAGGTTCAGAGACAACAATTTCTGAACAACCATGACCATTTAATGCAAGGATAGTACCTAAACCAATTGGACCGGACCCTAGAATCAATACCGAGGCACCTGGTCTAAACCTTGAGATTCTGACTGCATGCCATGATACTGCGATTGGTTGAATCAACGCGGCGACATCCATTGGCATCTCTTTTCTAACTTTATAACAATGCATTTCATTAACAACGACTCTTTCTGCAAAACCACCAGATTGAACACCATCCCCAATTAAACCAAGATGTGAACAAATATTGTAATGGCCCTTTTGACAAGCAGCACACATTGGTCTGTCTTTATTTTTCGAATTTGGCCATCTGTAACGATCTCTACAAGTACCTGTAGGTTCCACAACGACATGGTCGCCAATTGCAAATTTAGTTACACCAGAACCAATTTCACGTACGATACCTGCCATTTCGTGACCCATTGCTTGTGGTAAACCGATATCACTGACTTCGTGAGTATGACCATCCTTTGGGAAAAAAATTGGACCCTCTGTATATTCGTGCAGATCTGTACCACAGATACCACAATATATTACATCCAAAATCAATTCATCTGGTGTTACAATTTTCGGTTCTTCTAAATTTTCAGTGAAATGAATATCACCTTTCTTAAAATATGCTAATGCTCTCATTTATTTGTTTGTTTGTTAATTTGTTTGTTTATGTATATTGATTTTCAACATTTGAGAATAGAGAAGAAATAATTGATATAAGAAGAGGAATAAGAATAAGATTAATAAGAAGATAATTGAGTAAAGACTAGCTTTTTATATAATTTTGCAGCCAGGGAGCAAATAGAGAGACGAGGGAGGATGTGCGATTATAACGACCCTTGTTGCTTACATTCTTGTACGTAGGCATAGGAACTATCTGTGTGTGATTATAGCAACCTTTGTTACCAATATAGTCTCAACAGCAGCAGCAGCGGGCGGGCAGGCAGGCAGGTAGGCAGACAGGCAGGTATGTGTGTATTACGTACGCTGGGAACTGAAATAGATTTTAGCAGCACAAATAGGGGCAGTCAATGTATGTAAGTCTCACATAAACGGTTAGTTAGGATATGAATGAGCACAAGGGTTTCTCACTCTCTGCGTGTGTATACACGCATGTACGTAATGTTTCCACGGGAGGGAAGCGATTGTGTGCTGTGTACTGTGCACCGTACTGAACTGTACGCGGTTCGCTCTGTTACGTAAAGACGGAACATCTCGTTTTTCAGTTTGCTGCCCATCGGGAGAAATTATTTGAGCACCGTTGGGCGGAGCGGAGCAGAGAGGGGACGAGCCAACAGCGGCAGCACCAGCAGCGATGGGGGAAAGGGAGAGAGAGGGCGAAAGTTTGTTTGAGTAACTGACTGTTTGCCAGGGGCAGAATAGCAACGATATACTTCTTTGTCCTCCCCTGTGATTGTCGCTGTTGTTCAAATTATCGGTAGTTGGTCGCAAGTTCCAGTTATGTTACATGTTTGAGGGAGATGGTCACTTTTTAGAGCATTTGTTGTCTGTGTGACAACTGGCCCCCCGCATGTAACAACAACACATATCAGGTCCCTGTCTCTGTTCTTGTTGTTGCCATTACTGAAAGGCTAATAACGTCATTACCACTGTGTCAATCTTTCACAGAAGCTCAAACTGTCTTATTACGTATTATTTCGAGACATGTTTCCATGTAGTATGACTGTCCCCTAATTATCTGTCTTTCTCCCCTTATTACAAAAAAGTAAGATTCGGTAGATCTAGTTGTCAAGTATGCACGGGTCTATTCCTGATTTAATTGTTGATTGAGATTTGCGGGATCAACCCTTTCTATTTCATTGCAATTCGTTTATTTATTTTATTTATATGATATTTTATGTATGTGTGTGTAATGTTGCTGTTTATATTTTTGATAGTACATAATTACGTCTGTTTAAAAGACGTCACCTTGGTCAATCATGGCATCTGCAACTTTAATGAAACCTGCAATATTAGCACCTTTAACGATAGATGGTAATGTGTTTTGATTTGTTTCATTGCTATATTCTTCAGCAGCTTTAACACAATCGTTGAAACAGTTAACCATAATCTTCTTTAATGCTTGATCAACATCGTCACGAGTCCATCTCTTTCTTTGAGAATTTTGTGCCATTTCAAGGCCTGAACAGGCAACACCACCACAGTTAGCAGCTTTACCAACTGCATACCATACAGCTTCACTTGGACTTGAAGCAGATTCTCTAGCTGTTTCAAACGCATGTAACGCTTCGGCGGTACAACCCATATTGGAACCCTCGGAGACAAATTTAACACCTGCAGCAATTAAACCCTTGGCTTCATCACCAGAAACTTCATTTTGTGTAGCACATGGTAATGCAATGTCAACTTTACCCGCATTTAACCATGGTCTTGCACCAGCAATATATTTGACTTTATTTTCTGCAAAAGCACTGTATTCACCAACAATTTGTTCTAGAGATTTAAATTTAATCTTGGCTTCTGCAATTGCTGCAACATGTTCGGATGTAATACCATCTTCAGCAATGATACAACCTTGAGAGTCCGATAATGAGACAACAACGGCACCTAATTCGATTGCTTTTAAAGCAGCAAATTGTGCAACATTACCGGAACCAGAAATGGCAACACGTTTGCCTTGGAAGGATTCTTTACCATTAGTAGCATAATCAATCATAGCTTGTGTAAAATAAACACAACCATAACCTGTAGCTTCAGGTCTAATTAAAGAACCACCCCAATTCAAACCTTTACCAGTTAATACACCTTCCCAAGAATTTCTGTAAGATCTATAAGCACCGAATAAATAACCAATTTCACGACCACCAACACCGATATCACCTGCAGGAACATCTGTATCTTGGCCAATATGATTAGATAATTCTCTCATGAATGCATAACAGATTCTTCTGATTTCATTTTCTGATTTATTCTTTAAATCAACACATAAACCACCCTTAGCACCACCCATATCTAAACCAGTCAATGCATTTTTGAAAATTTGTTCAAAACCTAAAAATTTCAAGATTGATAAATTGACAGAAGGATGGAAACGTAAACCACCTTTGTATGGACCTTTAGCAGAGTTATATTGAACTCTATAACCTGGAGCAACTTGTTGAACACCATTATCATCTTCCCAAGTGACTCTGAATTGGATAATACGTTCTGGGACAGAAACAATTGGTAAAACTTTCTTATATTCGGGTTTCTTTTCGAATAAAGTTGATTCGCTTAAAGCGGAAACAATTTCGTTGTAAGCTTGTTGAAATTCAGGTTCAGACATTGTAATTTAATAAGTTTGTATGTGTATATGTTTATATGTATTGTGCGTGGTTAATACGGAAGAAATTATTCAAGAGTTAAAGAAAACTTTTTCAGCAAAGGTGATTACTTCTCTTTCAGGGGAACTCGGCTTGGCTTTATATATATATATATATATATTAATTCTTGATCAGGAAAGTGAGAACTTATTGGAATTGACAGAAGTTATTGTTTCATTTATCAGACAACTGCTGCACTACGATCCCTCTTATGTGAGAGGGAAAAGCAACACAGATAGTAATCATCATCCATATCATTTATAATTTTTCAAGATAAGAAAGAATATATCGTAGAAACTAATATTGCTCTTTGTTCTCTGTTCTTTGTTCCTCTTTGACATCTGGAACAAAAGTTGTTATCAAATATTCGTTTGCTAAACATTGTATTGAAAAGCCGTGAGAAAAAGAAATTCATGTGTAATCGATTATTATTGGACAAAGAAGTTGATGCGCAAAATATAGCGCAGTTACCATTACAATAAAATAATAGCAATTTCATATCTACAACGAATGAACTTACCGTAAGATAAGAACCCGCAATCTACTACAAGGAGAAATTCATAATTCTCTACTCTAGTTCTGCTGTAATATTCTCATATATATCACTATGCGATGGAGCATCCCGCTAGCCAATGGAATTCGACGGATAAACTTCTCGGAGCTATAGCGATCGGTCCTCCAGCCAAATGTTAACGTTTGCTGCTTTGTTTAACCCACACCAATTAAATTTTAGAATTCATCGCTGCCGAAATGTGACATCATATTGTAAAAAAACGTATAAAATATGCACTTATCGGAACCGATTTCCACGGCTCTAGTTCTCTTCCCTTTATTATGGATTTTTTAACAAAGCCGCACGTTATCAGTTTCTCGCCTTTTTGGAGAAATTCGCAAATTTGCGCGCATGTTTATCAGCAAAAAAAAGAAAAAGCAAAATTGGAGTCTGTTCGCGATGGATCCATTTCATGATTGGGTCAAATTCCAATATTTTTTTCTTTTTTTGTCCCAATTTATTGCATATTTGCGTCTTTTCTCCGTCTGTTTCTTTTGCGCATCAGTACATAAATGTGTCGCTAATTTAGTTAGATAGTAACAAAATATTCACCCTCTTTCGTCTGTGGTGATGTGCGGGTGACTTTCTACGTAATTTTTTTGGCAACGTAAAATTACAATTTTGGCTCATCTTAACTACGTCATACCTCCTTTCTTTAAATTTGACCCAATTCCCATCTTTTTCGTTTTTGCCCCAGGGTCTCATGTTCGAGGTTATGATGAATTATGCAATAATTATGATATGATATGTGATATACACCGATATATATACGTACCTTTTACTTACCCACTAAATTTAGATCTTGCTCTAATCGCAGGACCATATTTATATAATACAAATGGTATAGCTGTTAATAACAATGTGAAGAACCCTAATATACTTGAACCCCATCCAACTGGATAATTTTTAGTGCCTGTATTTTCATACATAATTACACCAAATAATGGGAATGCACAAGCAAAAATTGATCTAACTAAACCATTACCTGCAAAGACAGATGCAACATATCTTGGATAACATGATGCTAAATATGAATAAGTAACTTGAAATAAACTCCATAATGATAATTGGAAAAAGATTTCTGATATTATTGGTACTATCCAATGTGTACCTGCACCCCAACCAAATAGAAATAAACCTAATGGTAAACACCAACCTACCCACATCATTAAAATTAGAAACATTTCAGGTGTTACAGTATTTGTCTTGATCTTTGGATTAATAATGGTACGTAAAAAATAAAATAATAATGGATACGAAAATGCTGTACCAACGGCAAATCCTAAAAATGCTAAACCTGATTCAATTGGTGTGAAATGCCATATGTTTGTGAAAACTAATGGGAATGCTTCAAAGAATAAATAAAATGCACCGTATGCTAATGCAATATAGAGATCAAATGCCATAATAATCGGTTCTTTAAACATTAATTCCCATGGTCTATATAATGTGGTTATCATGATTTCTCTTGTTGTCAATTGTGAATCTAATCTTTCTTGTCTCGTATAATATCTTGAATCTCCTGTTTGTTTACGTAACCTTTTAGCACGGCGTGCCAAGATATTTTGGTGTGATGTCTCTGGGAAGAAGAAAAATAATAATATTAATGTAAAACCACTAATCATTGTCATAAACCAGAAAATCCA
>JAXQGP010000295.1:0-25175 GCA_037040125.1 Kazachstania sp. M6911
TTATATCATTAGTTTTTAACAGTTTGAAAGTCGGTAATAGGCTTTGCCTGTTGAACCTAATCCTTCAAATCAAAAGAAAATGAGGTCCTTGTCAATGTTCGCAAAGTTGTATTACGTATTGAAAGTTATGCCCGTATATTATTGCATATATTACGTATTCAGCGCCCTGTTTCAATGATGTTTTAGTGGAAGGAAATTCGAGTCTAACAGAGCAGTACAATTTTTAGCCAGTCTGTCATCTTTCACTATGAAATCTTTGTGCAAAGTAACTAATATTCTTGTTGTCATGCAAGATGTTAAAGAGGTTATGACTACACGGTCATCAGTTGTCACTTTCTAATTATCAAACAAACGTCCGCACAAAACTGTAAAAAAGAAATGGGAACTCATTCAGAAGAAACCGCTTTCGCTTGTCGTCTTTCACTGAGGGAGTCCGCACAGATTTCATTGTCTGGAGAATACTCAATAAAATCTTCCTTCTGTGAATATTGCGCAGAACGAAGCGTTGGTAGATCAGTTTGGTTCAAGAAAATTTCGAAGAGTAAAGTATTTTTTTGATGTATTCCTCTCTAGTTGGCTCTCTGCCTGGTTCTCTTTCCATTCCTGCTGCTCCCCTTGGCTCTCTTCCTGGTCGTTACCAAGATTTCCTTCTAAGAGAAGATTATATAGAAGGACCTCTCTATTTGTTACCAGGGAGAAAACAATACATTCCTCCCCGCTGATAACATTACGAATGATAGAGATATGTAGGTCAATACATAACAGCAGACAATAAAATTGAAATTAATATGGTTATAAATTTCTGTTTTTGAGCAACAGAAAATACAATAGAATAACGTTAAATAATTTATTTCTTGGTATTTCCCACTTTAGTTCTGTATGAACTCAGTAAATATAATATGCCTGCTTGATATCTCCTATGGTTATAGCTTTGTTTTCATTAATGGACAAAAGCTAGAAATTAATGATAAAAGTTTTCATTCAGTACGTATTTGATTTATTTATAAATAAAAACATTATTTCATACATATACATATAATCACTTTAACTTTCTTTTTCCAAGAAAGGTTGGATCGGATAAGATAATAATATATATAAAATTAAACATTTGCATATTTACATTTAACTGTAATAAGTTTTCTGTTCAAAGGGGTTTTTCAACTTATACATTAAATCAACAACATAATAAATATTATAACAAAATATTTCCATACCTATACTATTTTATCATCATTATTTGGACATTTTCATAAAGAATCAAATGATAAATAGAATTTATAGGTATATACATTTATACCTAAATCGATGTCTTAATAAGCTTAACCCCAAAATAATAAGAAATATTTTCTTTGCAACAATTTTGTTACAATTAATTTTATCACTAATTTATTGGTCAATTTATAATAGTCCCGAATCAAGCGATTCATTAACAAGCGTATTATCAACGGGTTCCATTGCATATTATTGGGCAAATTCGCCATTTAATTCAGAAAATAATGATTCGAATGAAAAAATTTATGAAAATCCTAAAAAATTAGATCCAGATTATGAATATTTCAAAATTGATTCAACTTTAGATTTTAATCCATATAAATCTACTACAGCAACAAATGAACAAAATGATGAAGAAATCAAAGAAGAATATATCGATAATGGCGATGAAACAAGTTCTTCTTCAACTTGGTGGGATTATTTACCTACATTCATCTATGATCCAAATAATGCAGACTCAAATTCATTAAATGATCAAAATAATCGTTTATTAAGATTATATAAACTTTATGAAAAATTGAAATTTAATACTAAGCCAATTTGGATGGATGATTATACTTTAGAGAAATTTTTAACTGTACCAGTAGGTGCTAACCGTGGTGAGAAATTAAATTCTATTGATGATTTAGAATTATACGATTTTGATCCAAGAACTTCTTGGTCAGTTTATTTAGATCACATGATGAGAAATTTTCAAGAGGGTACCTCAATGAAATTACCTTTCTCATGGTATGATTGGACAGATTTCCACGAATTAAATAAATTAATCTCATTAAAGGAGACAAAATTAAGTTGTAATTTCTTCTTTGAAGGTGCATTCGATAAAGAAACACTAGATATCATAGAAGAAGAAATTGGTGAACCTTTATTTAGAAACGAAAGAGATAAATATTCTTTAAACAGATGGTATTTATTCTCAAGAAAATTATCGACACGTCATATCTTTAGTGTCATATCTAACCACTGTGAAAATTTAGGCATTAAAGATGGGAAATTAATTAAACCAAAATTTTCAACAGGTTTAAATATTACTTTATTATTCGATAGAGTCAGAACCGAGGTCTTTCAATTACAAACAAGAAACGCATTATTAACGTCTGAAAGAAATCCATTATCCTTGACTATGGTTTCCGATGATGGTGAATCATATCAGGTAGAAATTGATCAAGATCGTAGAGCTAATATGATCGAATCCCGTCTAATGCATGATTTTATAGGATTGAAAAAACAAGAAGAGAAAGAAATTGATTCTGATTTAATTGATGTTTACGATGATGAAGAAACAAATGACCATGATTTTGATTTCGATCTAGATCCAAAGGGTATCGTTTTTGATCATGAACGTATCTTCCATGAATTCATATCTAATGATACAATTAAGGATAAATTTAAAGTTCACATTAAAGAAACTAATCCAGAAACTTTTAAACAGGACTATATCGATTTGAAACCTGAAGATTTCGAATTTGATGCCCATGCAAAGATCAAAGAATTAGAAGCTATTCCTAAGGATCAAATCTCAGCACATAACTTACATTATTTAGATAGTTTGAAAAATTCTGTTAGAACTCATCCTGCTTTAGCACCAAAATATTTCTCTGAACCTGGTAACATTCAACAATTTAAAGGTATGGGCCACCACAGAGATAAAAGATTCTTTAATGGTGATGACCTAATTGATAGTCATCAAGAATATTTCAATAGATTAAACGCAATGATTAGAACTTTCCAAAAATTCACTTATAACAATGGTATCTTATCCTGGCTAGGTCATGGTACTTTATACGGTTACATTTATAATGCACAAACTTTCCCATGGGATAATGATTTCGATTTACAATTACCAATCGCTCATTTAAATTACTTAGCTCAATATTTTAACCAAAGTTTAGTCCTTGAGGATCCAAGATACGGTAATGGTCGTTACATTGTTGACGTAGGTGACTCTATCACTGTTAGAACTAATGGTAATGGTAAAAATAATATCGATGCTAGATTTATTGATGTCGATACTGGTCTATATATTGATTTGACTGGGTTAAGTGTTTCGGATGATATCGCTAAGGATTCAATGAGAGCTTATTTAGAGGATCAAGCAAACAAGACAGATTATTCCTACGAAAGAGTTCTAAGAAATCCTTTACTAAACCCACTTGATAAATTCGAAGAGGAAGATAACAATCTAGCAAGATTAAATATTACCCAGTTACAGGACTATATAAAGAAACATGATGATAAATTCACTAACGATGACAAAGATGCAGTTAAAAAAATGGTTAAAACTGAAACTGAGGAATTATTAAAATCTAAAAAATTAGAAAGAGCATTAAATTCCGCTGAAAGATACGAAACTCACAAGAAATTTCAAATTTATAATTGTAGAAATGATCATTTTGTCAGCTTACAAATTTTATCACCTTTGGTAAATACAATGTATCATGGTATACCTACCTTGATTCCAACAAAATACGTAACGGCATTACAACATGAATATAATGTTCCTAAGACTTATGGTTATGCTACATTCCAAGGTAAAACTTATTTGCCTGATTTAAGATATTGGATGAAGAGTAAATTGGTCGACAAATGTTCCAATTTAGAGGACTGGTATCCTCAAGAGATTTATACTCCATTAGAAAATACTAAGGCCTTGAATGATATTAATTTTAATGATATCTGGACTTTATTAATCAACTTGAAAGGTAGTAAAGAATTTAAGGATGGAAATATTGACTTATTAGCAAATATTTATAACTCTTTTACGTCAACTTCTTACAGATTAAGAGAGTTGGAAATCCAATATTCTCAAAATATATCTATTCCTTTAAAGAAGGAATATTTGAGTCTAATGAGAAGCGAAGTATCTCCAAATTTATTATCGCCTGGTAAAGATCCAGTCATCTACTTATATGAAAGAGCCATTTACGAAAAACTTCGTCAAGAATTTAATGAAACGATGATCGCAAAGGTTGAAGGTGCAGTCCAGGATAAATATATTAAGAAATACTGGAAATTACTAAATGACTTGAAATTTAGGGAATTGGATATGTTCAATGTATCTATTCCTGAAGGTAGAGATAATTTTATTAAAAATGAAACCTACATTGATTTGAATACATTACAGACTCCGGATTTTTTCAATGATCCAAAAAAGAAACCAAATACCATTTTTGAAAATGATCCAATTTTAATTGTCGAGAAATGATAACAATTAAGTCTGGTTTAATTATTCCAAAATAGAAAACAGCCTCTCTCTCCCCTCCCCCCCCCAAAAAAAAAAAAAACTGTCGTTATGTCCCCTCAAAATTTAACAAACAATTGCATATTGTAATAGGCAGGAAGGTCAAGAGCTTCATCAACATTATATATTACTGATGCTAACCTCCCACTTATTCACTTTTTTTACCCCACTTTTTACATATAAAAGCATTTTGTATACTTTATAGCTTACATACAACCATAGTACATTAATAAATAATTTAATTTTAGACACAATCATTGTAATTGTGCTTCTCAAAAGATTCGAGTCTTTTCTAATCGTTCTTGATCTTCCAGAAGAAAAGCCCAACCGCATCTTCTAAAATTTCCGAGATGGCTTTCCGTGTACTGTCAAATTTCGAAAAACAGTCAAAGGACATAATTGATAGATCGGCTTATATTGAAATGATTATATAAAAGAAATCATATAGGGCTTTAAGAGAGAAGGTTTGTTTATGATGTAACATATTAAACAACTGAAAATAAACTAAAAAAGAACAAATAAAAAGAACCACTAAAATACTATGCTTTCATTAAGAAGAAAGGTAGACCCTAAAAATGTGCGAGTACGGAAGAAATTGATCAAGACACACTCGACCTCAGAAGACAATATATCCCTTTCTTCAAGTCCCGTAAATAATACAGGTACGAGTTCAAGTGATCCAAGAAGGATTGCATCCATCAATGCACAAGATAATAAACTATTTCCAGAAACAGATAACTCCTTTGCCGATTTTGAAAGTACGTATTCCATTTTCAACTCAACATTTGTTAGATTAAAAAGCTCAGATCCCCAGGATCGATTAAGTGCATCAAAGGAATTAAAGGAATCATTGATATCAATTTCAAGAGACCTCTCAGTGGAACAGTTTCAAAGGTTTAGTAATACAATAAACAATAAGATATTCGAACTGTTGCATGGTTCAACAACCGAAGAGAAAATCGGGGGTATAACAGCAGTTGATACACTTATAGCATTCTATATCCACACAGAGGAACTTCCTAATCAAACAGCAAGGCTGGCAAATTATCTAAGGATGGTGCTACCATCCAATGATATGGGTGTAATGAAATTAGCTGCCTCAACTTTAGGGAAACTTGCGGTACCCGGTGGTGGTACTATTACATCGGAATTTGTGGAAGGTGAAGTGAGAAATTCATTAGAATGGTTAACTTCAGTACCAGAAAATAATACGAGTACTAAACTAGAATATCGAAAACATGCAGCAGTGTTAGTACTGATAGGTTTAGCTGATAATTCACCATATTTATTATACCAACTTATTGACGAAATTTTAGAAAGTATCCTAAGTGCTCTACGAGATAGTAAATCGATTATCCGAGAAGACACAGCCATATTATTAGGTAAATGTTTAATAGTGCTACGAACAAGAAATAACCCACATGAAAATGAGAAATGGATTGAGAAACTTTTTAAAGAGTGCGATTCTGGGTTTAATTTTGGCAGTATTGAATATGTTCATTCCAGTTTGCTAATATACCATGAACTTTTATCATCTGATAACAGTCGAATTTTAAAACCAAGGATAAACGAAATGTTCAGGAACTGTATGCACTGGAAAGAGCATAAGTCAGAGATTATACGATTAGAAGTTTATAGAGTATTTCCTCTATTTTCCAAGTTTAATCGGAAAACCTTTGTGAATAAGTATATGGATACAATAGTGAAATATTGTTTGAAAGCTCTAAAAACAATGAGAGTTAATTATATAAATGTAGGAGATCGCGGTGCTATATTAACGGCATTAGGTGACATAGCATTTGAAATTGGCCATAATGTCACTCCATACCTTGACGAAATAATATACAATATAACGGACGGTTTAAAGATGAAATATAAGATACGTAAACCATTTGAAGAAGACTTATTTTATTGCGTGCAAAGGTTATCTATCGCTATTGGACCAGCGTTACTCAAATACTTGAATAAGGATATCCTCGATCTCATGTTACAATGTTACCCAACACAATATATGCAAGATACATTACGTACCATAAAAGACAAGACACCATCATCTGCAAAGGGAATTGATGAACGTCTTTGCGTGTACCTTTCTAAAATGTTGTATGGTGGTAGATTCAGTCAATTTGGACCTCATACCACTACAAAAGCTGTAAACATCAAAGATGCTAGGAAATACAGAAATAGACTCTATTTTAATGCCAATAGAGAAAGTAATTCCGATGAAAATGACTGCAAGGTATTGGTACAATCACTGAAAATGCTAACAGATATATTACAAACAACTGTCATTACAAATCTCACACGTTTAGTCATCGTAGATTACACGGGCCATGAAGATCCAGAGGTAAGAAAGCTAGCTGCTTTAATATCATGCATGGTATTTTCCAAAGTTGATAAAGTGAATCCAGAAACAACGGAAAAATCTCAGATAATGTCAGAAATATTAACGAAATTATTAAGTATTGCAATAACTGATCCTATTGATGATATCCGTCTCAAAATTCTAGAAAATTTGAATAACAACTTTATCCATCATCTAGTACAACCTGACAACTTAAGATTAATATTTATTACGATTCATGACCAGTACTTTCCTATACAAAAAGAAGCAATTAAACTAGTCGGGACTCTGGGTGGAATAAATTCATCCTCAGTGATTCCATTTTTACAGAAGACCTTACTAAGTTACCTTTCTATGTTGAAATATACCCATATAAGCAGAAAAAAGGAGGAAACCATGGTTTTGTTGGATCTACTAATTATCACAAGCCCAACGGCATGCCAATTATATATTGAAGAGATATTAGATGTATTATTGATTAAAGTTCAAGATCCTTCTACCTCAGTGGTATGTACATCCCTAGATGCGATTGGTGATTTGGCAATAGCAACTGGCACAAAAATGAAACAATATAATGCCAGACTAATGCCAATAATTATTACCATTCTACGCGAGCAATCGAATAGCATGAAAAGAGAAGCTGCACTAAGAGCTCTCGGGAAGATATCAACCTCATCTGGCTACGTAATCGATCCATATCTTGATTACCACAATTTATTAGGTGAGCTTATGGGAATTCTAAAAACAGAAACATCAACTGGGGTGAAGACAGAAACACTGAGAGTTATTGGTATATTAGGTGCACTAGATCCTTACAAACATAGGGCTACAGAAGCCGTTGTGAACACGAAAACAACATTAGAGCAGAATGCCCCTCCTATTGAAATATCTCTCTTAATGAAAGGGATGTCACCGTCAAACGAAGAATACTATCCAAAAGTGGCGATAACGAGATTAGGCAGGATTCTGAATGATTCTACTCTTTCAACTCATTACACAGCATCTACTCAGACTATTATCGATATAATGCAATTACTAGGTACCCGTTCCACGGTATTCCTCGATTTAGTAATGCCAAATATCTTATCAGTGATGAACACATGCCCACCATCATTACTTGATTTCTATTTTAATCAATTAGGATCATTGATAACATTGGTAAAACAAGATATTAGTCAGCACGTAGAAATAATTTTTGAGACAGTTTTTGAGTTTTTCCCTATTATTAAATTGCAAGGTACAATTATTTCCTTAATAGAAATCATTTCAACAACGATTGGTACAGATATGAAAAAGTATATGCCGTTGATTTTAACACATTTCCTGAATGTACTCGAACATGATTCATCTACCAAGAAAATAGTTTCTACAAAAATCTTGAAATGTCTGGTGGTATTTGAATCAAATTTAGAAGAATACGTTCATTTTATTATACCCAAATTGATCTACTTAGCCGAATATTCAATCGAATCATTAAGGAAAAGTGCGATTTTTACAATTGGTAAACTTGCAAGAATCATCGACCTATCTGAGATGTCATCAACCATACTGCACACGCTAGTAAGGATTTTGAACTCTGATGAAAAGAATTTAATAAAGGCCACAATGAATACAATTTGCTTTTTACTACTTCAAATGGATCAAGACTTCATAGTTTTTATTCCAATAATTAATAAAACTCTTTTGAAGAAAAAAATTCAGCATTCAATTTATGATCAATTAATTAGCAGGCTCTTAAATGGAGAAAGTCTTCCAATCAATGCCACTGATAAACTGGTAGGCTCTGATAAAAAGACAGAGGAGGATAATACACCACCGCTTCGAAATCTGACTGTGAACGAAGAAAATTTGAAAATATCGTGGGATTGCAGTCAGCAGAGAACAAGAGATGATTGGCAAGAGTGGTTTCGAAGGTTATCAATTCAATTACTAAAAGAATCGCCATCTCAGGCTTTAAGGGCATGTTCCGGTATCGTTAGTGCATATTATCCTCTTGCAAGAGATCTGTTCAATGTATCATTTGCTAGTTGCTGGAGAGAGTTAAGTCCCTCATATAGAGATGATTTTATGAAGTCACTTAACAAAGCATTATCATCATTACAAACACCACCTGAGATATACCAGACACTCCTGAATGTCGTTGAATTTATGGAGCATGACTCAAATCCACTACCTTTAAGTGTTGAAACCCTAGGTAAATATGCGCAAAAATGTCATGCATTCGCAAAGGCGTTATATTATGAAGAACAGGAACTTACACAGAACGCAAATTCATCCACAATCGAATCTCTTATAAGTATCAATAACCAGCTTCATCAGACAGATGCGTCTATCGGTATACTAAAATATGCTGAACAACATCATGATATGCAACTAAAGGAAACATGGTATGAAAAGTTACAACGTTGGGAAGATGCTCTTAATTCATATAATGAAAGAATCGAAGAAGGTGATATCTCGTGTCCTGTTATGCTCGGGAAAATGAGATCACTCTATGCTTTAGGTGAATGGTCACAGCTTTTAGATCTTACGAAGGAAAATTGGGGTTCTGTTACACATGAAACTAGACAGAGTATTGCACCCCTTACTGCCGGTGCGGTTTGGAACTTAGGTTATTGGGATTTGATGGAAAAGTACGTGAATCACATAACCCCAAATACTTTCGACAGAGAATATTTCGATGCCATATTTGCAGTACACAGAAATAACTTTAGCAAAGCAGGAAACCATATATCTAGTGCTAGAAATTTATTGATGACAGACATGTCTTCCTCATTGAATGAAAGTTATAGTAGAACATATGGATTTATTATTCGTTTACAGATATTATCTGAATTAGAGGAAGTCATTACATTTAAAGGTTTACCGTTTAATTCAGACAAAAAGAAAGATATGAAAGCAACATGGAATAAAAGGTTACTAGGAGTTCAGAAGAATGTCGATGTTTGGCAACAGGCATTGTTGACCAGATCTCTAGTTGTTAAACCCAAGGACGACATTAATAGTTGGGTCGAGTTTTCAAATTTATGCAGAAAGTCAAATAGAATGGGTATGGCAAAGACAGTATTGAATATGCTGGTCGATAACTTGGATGATCCTGACCAACCATATGCAGTGGTAGCACCACCCCCAGTGGTTTATGCACAATTAAAATACTTATGGGCAGAAGGTTCTGAGCAAGAAGCATTGAAACATTTAATCACTTTCACTTCTCGAATGACTATTGATTTAGGTTTGGATCCAAGAAATATGATAAGGGATCGTATAGCAGAAAAAAGTACGATTCCACCTGAAAATGTTACTACATATACAAAATTATTATCGAAATGCTTTTTAAAACAAGGTGAATGGCGTACATCACTTGAACCAAATTGGCGTTTAGTCGATGCAGATGCAATATTAGGCTCCTACTTATTAGCTACACATTTTGATAAATTTTCATACAAAGCGTGGCATAATTGGGCTCTTGCCAATTTTGAGGTTATATCAGTGTCAAGGTCTAAGAAATCAGAAGGGAAGAATACAGAAGAGGGATCAATCAATTCTACAAAGGATACCACATTAGATGACAAAAATCAATCCAGAATGGATCTAATTGGTTCAACAACATTCACCGAAATTGACGAAAATGATTATTCCGATGAGCTTATTCAGAAACACGTAGTTCCAGCTATGAAGGGGTTTTTCCATTCGATTGCTTTATCTGGTATCAATTCAATTCAAGATGCATTAAGACTATTAACGTTATGGTTCAAATTTGGTGGGTTGCCAGAAGCAACCCAAGCTATGCATGAAGGTTTTACATTGATTAAAATTGGTACGTGGCTAGAAGTTCTACCACAATTAATATCTCGTATTCACCAAGAAAACATTATTGTTAGTAGATCTTTGCTATCATTGTTGTCGAACCTAGGGAAGGTACATCCACAAGAACTTGTGTACCCATTAACAGTTGCAATTAAATCAGAATCTGTTTCAAGACAGAAAGCAGCTTTATCGATTGTAGAAAACATGAGAATGCATAGTTCAGAATTAGTTGACCAAGCAGAGTTAGTTAGTCACGAGCTTATCCGTATTGCGGTTCTGTGGCATGAACAGTGGTATGAAGGTTTAGAAAATGCTAGTAGACAATTTTTCGGGGAACACAATATTGAGAAAATGTTTGTTACACTAGAGCCATTACACGAACTTTTGAAGGCTGGTCCTGAGACTCTTCGTGAAATTTCATTCCAAAACCATTTTGGAAGAGACCTAGGAAATGCGTATAGGTGGGTAGCTAAATATAAAGAGTCGAAAGATTTAAGTAACCTTAACCAAGCGTGGGATATTTACTACAATGTATTCCGGAAAATTAGTAAACTGGTGCCTGAGTTAGAAATGCTTGAATTACAACATGTCTCTCCAAAATTACTAGCTGCTAGGAATTTAAAACTAGCTGTACCAGGGACATATAGAGTAGGCGAAGAAATCATTAAAATATTACATTTTGAACCCGTCGTACCAGTTATATCTTCTAAACAGAGACCCCGTAAAATCTCAATAAAGGGTAGTGACGGGAGAGACTACCAATATGCGCTAAAAGGTCATGAAGATATTAGGCAGGATAGTTTAGTTATGCAATTATTCGGTTTGGTTAATTCTTTATTACAGAATGACCAAGAATGTTTCAGGAGACATTTAGATATCCAACAGTTTCCTGCCATTCCTTTGTCACCTAAGGCTGGTATTCTTGGTTGGGTACCTAACAGTGACACTTTCCATGTATTGATCAGAGATTATAGAGAAACAAACAAAATTCCATTAAATATCGAACATTGGGTTATGTTACAAATGGCTCCAGATTATGACATCTTAACATTATTACAGAAGGTAGAGGTATTTGAGTATGCAATGGAGAACACAGAGAGTAAAGATTTAGCAGATGTTTTATGGCTAAAAAGTAGATCATCTGAATTTTGGTTAGAACGTCGTACTACATATACAAGATCTCTTGCGGTAATGTCGATTGTCGGTTATATACTTGGTCTAGGTGACCGTCATCCAAGTAATTTGATGTTGGATAAATATACGGGTAAAGTAGTTCACATCGATTTTGGTGATTGTTTCGAAGCTGCAATCTTAAGGGATAAATTCCCTGAAAAGGTTCCCTTCAGATTGACAAGAATGCTGGTGAATGCGATGGAGGTAAGTGGAGTTGAAGGTAGTTTTAGAATTACTTGTGAAAATATAATGAGAGTGTTAAGAGATAATAAGGAATCATTAATGGCCATATTGGAAGCTTTCGCATTCGACCCATTGATCCATTGGGGTTTTGATATATCTCGAGAAAAGATTATGGAAATGACTGGAATAGAACTACCTGATACTAACTTGAACGATTTATTAAGAAAGGGCGTCGTTACACAAGAGGAATTCACAGAAATGGAAGTACAACAAGATAATGAAATACGTAATGCAAGATCAGTTCTGGTTTTAAGAAGGATCACAAATAAACTTATAGGTAACGATATAATAAATGATGCACAACTAGATGTTCCGGAACAAATCGACATGTTAATACAACAAGCTACATCTATTGAGAACTTATGCCAACACTACATCGGTTGGTGCCCATTCTGGTAACAAAGTTATAAGTTTATAAATAATTTTATACTGTAATAAGATATATATACATTTCTGTAACAAGATATACCGGTCTAACATAAATGAAGCATCATTACGCTAGTAAAATCATGGTTTACATTTTCTTCTTTAATCCTTGGGGAGACATTCAGTTCGGTAAACCTTAAGGCAGTAACACGAACGCGAAACGCAACAAATTTATTTCGTTGCAGAAAAGAGATGATGAACAATTTTCAATTACTTTTACCATCAAAAAGAACAGTAAGCCAAGTTACATCAGAAAGGTTACTAATTTTCAGCTGTTTAAATTGGATTAATACTTTAAAGGATAACTACAGAATAATCACACATTTAATTGTATAAAAATGTCCAAATTTCAAGGTTTTGAATCGAATAAGAAGAGAAAAATCGCCAACGACACTGAATCAGAACAATCCCAACCATGGGTTGAAAAATACAGACCTAAGAAGTTAGATGATGTTGCAGCTCAAGACCATGCAGTAACTGTTCTAAAAAAAACGTTAGAATCTGCAAATTTACCTCATATGTTGTTTTATGGGCCGCCAGGTACAGGTAAAACCTCAACAATTTTAGCTCTGACAAAAGAATTGTTTGGTCCAAATTTAGTAAAATCCAGAGTTTTAGAATTAAATGCATCCGATGAGCGTGGTATCTCAATTGTTAGAGAAAAAGTTAAAAATTTTGCTCGTCTAACTGTATCGAAACCATCAAATGAAGATATTGAGAATTATCCATGCCCACCATATAAAATTATTATCCTTGATGAAGCTGATTCTATGACTGCGGATGCACAAAGTGCTTTACGTAGAACTATGGAAACCTATTCTGGTGTCACAAGATTTTGTTTGATTTGTAACTACATCACAAGAATCATTGATCCACTAGCATCAAGATGTTCCAAGTTTAGATTCAAATCGCTAGATACATCAAATTCGTTAAGCAGATTACAATATATAGCAGAAAAGGAATCTGTATCATACGAAGATGGAAGTTTAGAAAAAATTTTAGATATTTCTGCTGGTGATTTGAGAAAGGCAATAACATTATTACAATCTGCCTCCAAACTAAGTACGTATAACGACAATAACAAAATCACGCCCATTCAATTGGAGGAACTAGCGGGTATCGTACCAACCCCAATCCTGGATGAGATTATCGCGAAGGTTGCTGAACAAAATGTGAACAGCATTATCGAGTATGTGGAAAGATTCAGTAAGGATGGTTGGTCTGGTACTTCTGTTATTGATCAATTGCATAATTATTATATCACAAATGATATGTTTGATGCAAAAATAAAGAATCAAGTATCAATGATTCTATTTGATACAGACACTAAATTAACTAATGGTACTAACGAGCGTATTCAACTATTAAATGCACTGGTTAAGATTTCTCAAATATTATGATTTATAAGGAAGGGTAAATAAACTATATATAATGTAAATAAACTTTTCGTTGATCAGAATAATTATAATGATTACGTGATGCATTAAGTACTCATCAATCATATATGGAAAGGCTGAGAAAAAAAAAATATTAATATGAGATTGTAGGGAAATAAATAAATTATATGACTTTTATATATAAATGCTGATTGTATCAGATGATTGTATCGGAAGTAAATGATATTCTTTGTTAGTAGGATTGATCCCATGAATAAAAAAATAGACAAAGCTAATCAATATCGATAATTATGCAGAATAGTAACAATAATAATAGGTATAGTAATAACAACGGGTAATAGTGAAATAATAATTGTAATGAGAATAGGTCAGAGAATAGTGTTTTTTGAGGTATATTTCAAGATCGACATAACGGGTTTTGATTCACGTCCAACATTATGATGAAGTTAATCTTTCTATAAGAGAGACATAATATTTTTCGAAGGCTTTTTGGTCTAATGTTACTAATACCTCAATTAACTCCAATATTAGATTATTTGGAAATTGAATTTGAGGTAAGTAAATCTCTGATAGATATTTCAAACATGGATTAGAATTCATATCAGTAACTTCATAGTTACTTTGGACATATAGCTCCTTCAATAGACGAGATAAATCACATGCAATCACCCTGCAACTACCTTCTTTAATGTTGAATTTATATTCTGGTCTGAATGGAATCTCAAATACTAATGGTATAGCTTTTGTTATTAAGAATTCATTAAGACCTTCGACACGATTTGTACTGGCAGCATGTGTATCATTCGGATCAGTACATTTACCAGAGCCAAAGAACTTCACAAAATTGACTAATACATTAAATGCTAATTTCATTGCAGATGTTTCTTGAACATCTTCAGGTGTATACGATAACAAATCAGATAAAATAATTGATAAGGTGTTACAATTCTTATCTGAAAGTAACAATGATGTTACTGAGTTTGTAACGAATGACTGTAGGAATGAATAATATGCTTTTTTCAATAATACTTTATCTCTGAATGTATCTGTGATAACGATGTTTTTACCTCCATTATTTTCCGTTATGCCTGAATTAGTGGCATGTTCTTGTTCGATTTGATTAAACAATGAATGTATCTTTTCAATCACAGGTGTTAATAAATTGTTGTATAATTGGTAACAACCTTCATCTTTGTGAAACATGTGGACCATTTGGCCTAAAAAGCCAAGGAAATCGTTCATTTCTAGAACTTTTAAATCAGATTCCAAGAATAATGCAATTAATTTATTAGCAAACGGAACAATATCGCTGTTCAAGATTGGAATTAATCTTGAAAAAGTGAATCGTGAGGCATCTCTGATATTTTCAAATTTGTTAAAGAATGAAAAGGTGACCAAGACTACTTCAGCAATATTTGAGAATTTTTCAATCAATGATTTTGTAATTAATTTTTTATTAACCAATGCATTATTCACTTGATTCTCGGGAACTAAACCACCTTGCACACCTCTCGCTAAAGTACCAATGGCCATTAAAATATGATGACATTGTAAGATCACCTCAGGCGTTTGAATTTGTGATGATATACATGTTTCTAAATCCTTGAATAATGGCACCAGAACTGTATCTAGTATATCATAATTTTGATCAGAGTTTGCACCTATCAATAGACCAATACCTTCAAACAAGTACATTTGATTACTGAAAGTAGTATCATCTTCTGTACCGTCTGGACTAACATTTCCAACTTTAATTACTAAGAGTTGAGAAATTTTGTTAATGATTTCATTTACAATGTTTGTAGATAATTTTGGTTTTGTTATCTTTAGTAATCTTGAGAAAAGATACCATGTTCTTATTCTAACTTTCTCCCTTTTGTTAAACATACCGAAATCACTACAGAATACATTTAACAATGCGAATTCATCTTTGTCATTATTTAAGAAATTATTATGTCTAACAACTAATTCAAAGAATGATATCTGAACAAAAGAGTTATCAAATGTGAAAATAATTGAATTTTGTAAAAGTGCGTCCATAAATTTCATCATTAATTGTGCAGGTTCAGATGTTGAGATTTCATTTTTATTGACACCAAATAAATTATTCCTAATACTTTCGGCTAAATTATGAATTTGATAAATCATTAACTCTAAATCTCTCCAATCTTTATTGGTATTGGTTAATAACATTAGTGATTCAATTTGATTAGAAATATTTTGTAAATAAATTGTTGGACTAATAACGCAAATACTATCTTGGAAAGTTTTAATCTTTGACCTAATGGTTTCATTAAATTCATCAATATCATCCTGAGAATCCTCATCACTAGATTCATCAATCCTCATTTTCTTGAAGATTACTTCTAATAACGAGTATAAGAAATTTGAATGATTTGCTGTTAAGGGTTGTCTCTTTGATGCAAGAGCCACTGCAGAACCTGGCTTTCCACCTAAAGCAAATAATTTCTTTAATATTGCCAGATATTGTGTAATGAATGGGAAACATTGTTGTGTTACAGAGTCGTATTCATAAACCATAAATTTCAACACTAATGGTGATACTTGTAAAAGAATTTGTTGATCTGCCGCAGTTGCTACTTGTTGAGCTTCTATAAAAGCTGGATCTGTTTGTGATATATTTGTCTTTGCTGAATTTGTAGATGATGAGGATGGTGAAGTAATATCGTTACATTGATCTAAAATGATTGCTAATTCTAAACCTACAGAAGAGGATAATTTTGCAATTTGTTCGTAAACCTCTAGATCATCTTGTTCAATTTTGGTAATTTTATCTGTAAGGTTTAACATACTTAATAAAGTTAATTTATCTACAGGTTTCATCTTTTTAGAGATGATTTCACAAAGACATTGGCAACATGCTATTTGAGTATCATGGAAATCCAGGAAATTATAAATTACAGAAATGAATTCTTCATTAATAATTAAATTGACATCGATCCAGGAAATATATGAACCGATACATGCTAGTATTAAAGTAGAGATTTCGATGCTTGTTGGTTGATTAATTTGGACAATCATTATCTTTAATGCATTAAACCAAATTGAGACTAATATAGAAACATCTTGGATTCTCATAAAATCTTTTAAACTATTATTTTTAATTTGTACATCCTTCGATCTAACGAAAGTTTGATCTGCAATTTCTGTATTGATGAAACCACAAATTCTTGAAAAAAAATCCAAACCTAATGAAGAGAAACTAGTAGTCGAATCTGAGGATTTTACTAAGGACTCGATAGATAATAATGAAATCATATCTGTGAAAAATGTGTTCCATTGATTATCGTTACAATCACCGTAAGTTGAATAAAATAATCTTGTAATTAATTCAGCAATTTTGTTTCTAAAATATTCTTGTTTTCTGGAATCCTTAGTTATCAATTCTCGTATATAATTTAATAATGATGTCTTGATGAAGTTAATTGTTTCCTTATTGTTAACATTAGATGCTTGATTAGTAATATCAGAAAGCACTTGCAACGAGACAAACCTTGTAATATCATCAGATTCTGGATCCACTAGTAATGAACTGAACAGTTGAGGAGCATTTGGATCATCTTTTGCCTCATTTAAAAAGTTTAATGCTTGTGTTTTTGTTGCTACATCTGATGTGGAATTATTCGCCACAGAGATAACATTTCTAATTCGTTGTAACATTGTTTTTAACTCTGTGTATTATTTATCTGTTATATTTATATTCAAAAGGAAAGGAATGCAATGCAAAAGAAAGAAGAAAAAAATATAATGAGTTATTGGAATACTCTTACTTGTCTTTATAAAGGTAAATGCTCAAATATTAAGATGGAGAAAATCAGATCAAAAATACGGTGTATATCTCGAAGAACAAAACAGAACACACTAAATTATATGTATATACTTTTCTTAATGGTGTTAACTACTTTTCAATAACTTTAAACTTTTGCTCTCTTATTTTTTTGTTTTTCTTCTTTAGAATCCTCTGTTGAAAGTGGTGATGCTATGGCTGAAATATGGAAAAAAAGAACTAACTTCTTGGTATGGTTTTATCGTTGTATAAGATCCGTATCGATGACTCGAATTGAAACAGTTTTAGAGCCTTATGAATTGGTGACTCTACAAGATATCTATTGACTGATTTACACTCCTTAATATTGATAAATTTAACCTCCAAGTATTAGATCGTCATTGTAACAAAAAATTCTCAAAGATTCACCAACTCTGATGGCCTCTCTGTAGTTGTCTCTCACTGCGGCCGACGAAAATTTTTCCAAGTTTGGCCGTGGTCGTTGCTGTCCTCTGCGGTAAACAGTGGCGATAAACAGCGAAAAACTGTTCGAAGCTTTGGCCAAAATAAGCCCTAATTCTTCAATGCATGTATACCCTACGTTAAGCTGGTAACTACTCGATGAGCTGTTAAGCAAGAACTACAAAGAACCCGGAGATCAGGGGCTGTTGGATTAGTCATCGCCATCTCAATGTGTCATAGGGGAGTACCATCTCCTTGGAATTTTCTTTTAGCTCTGCATTGCGAAAGGTTTCTCGTATCGGAGATATTTATGAGTCAGAATTTATAATAATAATTTTTACATAGTATACATAATTTTAATTATACATGTGCTTAGTTGAATTCTGTAGCTAAGAAGATCTTCAACTTAGCAAAAGCTCTACCTCTTTGGGAGATTTTGTTCTTTTCTACCTTTTCCATCTCAGCATATGTCAAACCATTAGCCTCATTTGGTTGAAAGATTGAATCCCAACCAAATGTAGTTGGACCACGGCTATCGACTATCTTACCCTCAGTAATACCTTGAAAGATATGAAAATTACCCTTACCGTCAGCAAATGCGATTGTAGTGATAGCTTTAGCTGATTTATTTTCAAACGAATCTAACATTTTAACAATTTTAGCTAATCCCATACTTTTAACAAACCATTTAATGTATGCACCTGGTAAACCATTAAATTCATCAAATACTAATGCTGTATCTTCAACGAAAACAGGTGTATTAGGTCCTAAAATCTTAGCTGCTTGTTTACATTTAGCCATTGCAATACTTTCTAAATCAATATCTTGAATTTCTTCTAAATCTAATGGTTCATTAATTAAGTTGAATTTGGACTCCTCAGATGATAGAATCATCTTCACCTCCTTTAATTTGTTAGCATTACCTGTAACGAAAACGATATCTTGAATAGACATTTTGATCTTTGATCAGATTTACCTATTTGTATCAATCAATTAGAAGAATAAAACATTTGAAACTATTCACCTCTTTAAATGTAGCTCATTGCTGAAATTTTTTTATTACAGCGCTGCCTCAATCTTCCCGATCAAATGGCGCCATATCTATAGGGATTCAAAAAGAGGTAACTTTAACCTTTTCCAAGTAATGTTGTTCTCAAAACATCTTAATGTGAAATTATGCTAATTGATGTGAGGAGTATATGCGTATACAATATTTAATTTACATAAATAAATAGATATAAATAAAATAAAATAAGAATTTTTTAGTAGTTCAGACTTTGAATTAGTTGGTAGCTGGTGGAGCGTATTCTAATTCATTAGAGTTTTCATATTCGTACATATCTAGAGCAACAATGGCAGATTCTCTAACGACATCGACTGGATCGTTCAAGTACATCTTTAGAACTGGAACAACGTCTGGAGTAGCGATAGCACCTAAAGCTTCAGCAGCTTCATGTCTAACCATTGGAGCTTCTTCCATTCTAGCTAAAACTTCAACTAATCTTGGAACAGCAGCTGGGTTACCCATTTGACCAAAAACGTAAGCAATTTCGTGCTTGAATAAAGCAGATGGATCATTGAAACCGGTAGCTAAAGCGTAGATAGATTCATTAGTACCAATATCTCTTAATCTGAACATAGCTCTGTATCTTTCAAACATTGGCTTACTTTGATCAGTTAATAATTTTTGTAATTCAGCGATCTTGTAATCTTTGTCTAGAGCTAGAGGTGGAGCTGGATCAACACTACTGTATAAAGATTCTTGTAATTGTTCAGCTTCAGCCTTAGCACTGTGAGCCCAGTTAATTCTACCAATGGCTAATTCAGCAGTTTGTTGAACAGCTGGATGTGGATCCTTTTCTAAGACGGTCTTTAAATCATCTAAAGAATCTAAGTCACCTAAAGCACCTAAAGCTTCAGCGGCTTCATGTCTAACCATAGGTTGTTGTTCAGCATCTAACATAACCTTTCTTAAGATTGGACAAGAAGTCATGTTTTTAGTTTGACCTAAAACGTAAGCAACTTCGTGCTTCAAAAGTTCAGAATCATCGACAAAAGTTTCAGCAATGAATTGAACAGCTTTGTTAGCATCTTCTGGATCCTTTTCGAAGGCTTCAGCAACACATTTCAAGTTAAATAAAGCTCTGAATCTGTTAGCTAATTCAGAATCCTTAGAGACTAAAACATCTCTTAATTGTTCTAGATCTTTTTCATCAATGACCTTTTGGTAGTGCTTTTCAAAGTTAGTAGACATATTTATTGGTTTATTATGAATTGGTGCGTTATGCAAAATACAAATTATAAAAATAAGAATCGTACTTAGAAAAGAAAATGGTATCTAGGGAAATACTACTTATCCTTAAAGAAATGGAATCTTTGCCCCTTTATATATCTTTTAAGCAAACTAACATTACCAGTCGTTATTGAATGGTTCCTGTAGCTTTTGCTTTTGGAATTATTAAGCAGAAGACCAACTGTTCTCGATTGCCAAAGAGGTAGCAACGAATAAAAGAAAAATTTTCATTTTTTAGGTGATGAGCTCTACTTGTGCACAGAAAGTGATGTACACATGCATGAAAATTTCAGTAAAATTTTTTTTCCGATTTGCATTAATTTTAGCTAATTAGTTTCAAATGAAAGTGGGACGGGAAGACCATATAGTAGCGGGACAACCCCAGAAGACCCGCAGTACTCCCCATTAACCGAACCGGCTCTCTAGCAAATATTTCATGTGCCCTGAAATATTGCACTGGAACATTAATCCAGGTATTGCATGTTAATTATACGGTAAATGATTATACACGTATCATATACAAAATATCGATATCTAATAACATATAAATATTTCTAATTCTTGAAATTTAGAAGAGAATTGCTTTATTTATGCCGTATATGAAGTAACTATTATTGTTAGGAAGTCTGTGTTTTATATATTGTCTGTCTCACGGACCCCAAATCTACAGTTTTTCAGGCGATACATATAATAGTAACACAAGAAGCCCTCTTTTTCCAGTGAAAATGAAAAGTTGTCCTACCAATATATCGAAGGATAAGGAATCATCTTGAAAACGCTATTTCAAGTGACTACCGAAACTGAACTATACCAGCATTTAGCCTCTACGGGAATTACGATATTCTATCCCCTTGACCACCAACGTACCGTAATTGGTAACAATAACGAGAAAAACTCTTTTTAATCAACCTCTTTTAACTGTCCTTGTTATTCCCTTTTCTTTCATATCCCTAGCAACGGATTTCGCAGGCACGCCTATGATTGCGTCCGTTCATCAAGAAATTTCCTTTCTTTTTCCCTCGTGGGTGTGCTGCGCTATTTCTGTGATGGATAGAGTGGTTGCCTGTGAAGTTACTCAAATCTCGACGGAAATTTATGAAATACAAGGAATAATTGACTGAAATGGAAGAACAGAGAAGCAATTGGATCACATCTACATGGATTCACTGCGGGTTTAGTGCAGAAAATAGGATTCTCCCTGAGGGGATAATCAAATTTTTAAATTAAGGACAGTCTGTAACTTCAGCTGTTGTTACTTCGTTGTTTTTGCCTAATACAGTAAAAACAATAAGGTACGTTTTGTTGTTATCGACCGTGCTTATTATCAGCGTTTCTATTGTGATCTTTCCTATTTGACACAAGCTTCCAAAAAGACCATTATTTTGCAGTAAAATACAAGACGAAATTGGAATCTTCCTTTATTTCAAGATCATATTCTTAAAATAGATACAACACAGAATATATTTCGGATTCAAGATCCTGTAAATATATATAATGAAGGGTACGTTTAAGCGTATTTAGTTATTATTATTACTATGTCAACAATACATATATATAAGAAATATTGGTATCACTATTCCCTTATATAACGCGCAATATTTTCTGCTGTTTCACTACTAGGTGATTTGGCAGTAGCTGCTAGTGCTTCAGCGTATCTTTTTTGCAAATCCGGCGTCTTTTGTTCATTAACTTCACCTGACATTCTATCCTCTCCAGCAAAAGTATATTCTCTTTCAACGCCCTCATCTTCGTCTCTATCTAATATACCATCATTTTCACCTTCTTCCAAATCACTTATAACTTCAATACTTTCATTATCACTATCATTCTTATTTTGTTCGTCAATACCAAGATCCTTCATTAAACCATTTAATGATTTCTCCTTACGCTTCTTTTCTTTCAACTCTTTCTCCTTGACAATTCTATCTCTTTCGCTTTTATAAAATTCATCATATTCTTTAACCTTATCATCTACTGCATCTAAAAATTTATCAAAACCATCACCGGTATAACTTGACACACCAACCATATCCAATTGAGAATAAAATTCTTCTAACATTAAGGACATTGAATTGATTAAAGAACTCATATAACCTGAACCCATACCGAAGTCTCCATTCAATTCTTGATCTTCTCTTACAGCTGTTTGGAAAGCTTCAAAATCCGTCATCCATTCTCTAGCAAAATCTTCTTTTTTAACATCAGTTTTATTAAACACAATAATCATCGGTAATTTAGTCTTGTATAAGATAGAACAAGCATATAACATATTACTCATAAAAGTAGTTGGAGATGAATTTCTTGGAGTATCAACAATATAAGCAATGACAGTTGGGAAAGTTGATGCAAATGATTCTGTAATAATTGCACCAGATGCAGACCAAACAAAACATTCTATTTGACCTGGGGTATCAATAATACAATGTGTATGGCCTTCTTGCTTCTTTTCAACTAGACCAATTACTTGATCGATCTTAGTACTGAATAAATTTAAACTTGTTACAATAGCACCATTTGGTCCTAAGGAATAATTTTCCATAACTTTCTTATATTTGATCGAATCTCTAATATCAATATTTGCACCATATGGAACATTTAATACAGCAGGATCTAGATTAATTACATATGGGGGTTGTTCTTTAGAACGTAGATGTGAATTTAATCTTTGCATGAAGGTGGTTTTACCGGACCCAGCCATACCAATACAAATAACAGTACTTAGAGTCATTATCAAAAGTGGGAGATGTTCTAACTTTCTGGTTTAGAGACTATTTGGTAGTAGTGACTTGTTCAATAACGTATCTCGACTAAATTTATTGTGCTTTATATTCTTCAACTTGTCCTGTTATACTTATTATTGCCATCATTACATAATAAGATGAAAAAAAAATATCGTACTGGAAAATTATTTTTCACACACAAACTTGCTGAAACAAGGCGATGATGTAAAAAGCTTATAAAGTAATACACCGAAATTTGTCTTTTCTTTTTTGTAGTGTTTAGTACATAAATAATATGGAGATTCCGGATATTTATTTTGGAATTCCTCGACAAACCGATCGTACTTACTATATTTATTTATACATATTTAATACTCTTGTCTCGACGTTATCAAAACAACATTCATGTTGAGCAATTGTAATATCATTAGCTAAAGATTTCATTTGAAATTCAACTTGAGCAGGTTGTGACATCATTTCTGGACCTTGAGGAGTTTGTGTTTGCATCATACCTAATTGGTCATCTGTGTTTTCTGAAGTCAGTAGATTGAAAACTGGATTTAAACCTAAAACTGAGATAAAATACCATGAAATAGCACTAACCCAACGAACATCTAGGTCAGCAGTCATAACACCACTTTGTAGCATTTCTTTAAATCTTAAAGTTAATGGGAATGGTAGTTTCATTAATACAAACCCAGCAAAGAAATGATTAACCCACCACATAATAATAGTCTGTGGAATAAAACTTGCCATATTCCCTTTAGCCATACTCATCATTGCATCAGCGGTACCTGGATCATTGAATGGGTTAACAGCTTCTTTACCATTTTCAGTTTTTGGTCTAGCAACATATTTCCCACTTGCTAACGTCTTCGCTAAATATTCTTTCCTTTGAGCAAATGATTCATCATCAATATTTGATCCATTACCAAGTAAAATTTGTGCCTTCATCATATATTGTGCTTCTGTAAGTTTTATTCTTGGTTGGCCCTTGATACCAGGTGCAATTAATGTAGAGACTTGTTGACGTAAGATACCTGTAAGTATCATTACAGCGGAAATTGGTAAAAGAACCCAATATTTTAATTGTGGATCCAATGTTAATTCAGCCACTGCACCAGCAGCAGCGGTAATTGTACTACCACTTAACAAGATACTCCAAAGATCTATCATTATATGTAACTCGTTATACTTCTTCGGTAACGGGTTCAATTGTACGGAATATCTCTTCAGTTTGAGTTTGTAGTCCTTTTAACAGTGGTGTTATCTGAGGATTCTGGTGTAACGTTTTGGTGATTCGTTGAACTACATACCGAACTTTAACTCTCTCCGCCCGTTTGTTAGTAAAGCGATTAGGAGAAAAGAGTCGAGAAGTCACGTGCATACCAGGGTAACCCCAGGGAGACTTCTATTACAATGATATATTCATTCAATAAAAGAATAATTCTTCGTAGGAAGCGAGTGTAGTCGTTGATAAGATCGGGTAGGTTGGTTAATATCAACTGTATGAAGGTATTTTTACTTCCGTAGCTATTTACCTTTTGTTCTGTATTGGAGGGCAACTACAAAAGTATACTCTATAATTGAAGTTGGTCAAGTTACTCCATGTACAAGATATCGAGTAATGTTATAGATAAGGTAATTAAATAGACAGCCATTTCCGTGTTCTAATGATAAGTACTCCTCAATTATTCTTTGGACTAGTATCATAATAACAAGTGGAAATTAATTCACGAAATGTAACACCATTCTATGCGTAATGTAACAGAGTTTTATGTGTATTGAACATATTGGAACTTCTCAGCTTTCCTGTGAAAATAATAGCTGTACCATTTTAACAACAGCGTTATCAATCTGTTGGATATCATCGTGAGAGAGAAGTTTAAAGTGGATTACTGACACACCATTCGTAGTCCCATATTTTTTCAGTTTGTTGCAGTAGCCGAATAAGCATTCAAGGCAAAAACAGCAACAAATTATATATATCCAACATTACTTAATTTATAG
>JAXQGP010000296.1:0-25393 GCA_037040125.1 Kazachstania sp. M6911
AATTAAAATTATCAACTAATGAATCCATATCCAAAGAAATTGTTGATTGCATGAATGGAATCACTGCATAAGTTGGTAAAACTTGAAAATTTGAATCATTTTCGTAAACGTATTGTAACTCCGTTGATGTAGCACCCAGACCTAAATTGTAAAGAATACATTCTTTTGTAGAGTAAGAGAATGTACCTGGACCAGTAACCTTTGAGTCAGTATTGTTTTTACCAGAGGCTTGTTTGGCCATCATTGCTTTTTGAACACTTTGTAAAATTGCCATTGATGATTCATTAGTAGATTGTGGATGAATTGATTTACCATTAGTAAAATTTGTAACATCTGACCAATTTTGTTTGATAAGCTCCGGTGTAATATCATCGGTCAATGCAACATAACCTGAAGATCTTTCCCATCTAGTTTGGCCACACCAACCACCACCTACTTCAAACAATTGACCTGTAACACCTGTCTTTAGTTTACTAATTTTTTGTAATTCTTCTGAAGCTAGCAAAACAACAAATGGAGATACTTGAGAAGCATCAAAATGATTTTTCAATTCTTGTTCACCAAAAATGGTCTTTGTCATTGCAGTTTCTGCATGGGGGGCAATAATATTTATTTTAATGTTTTTCTTAGCACCTTCAACAGCTAATGTCTTTGAGAAACCTAGAATTGCAGCTTTAGCGGCAGCATAATTAGCTTGACCAAAATTACCATAAATACCTGAGGTTGAGGTAGTATTAATAATATAACCAGATTGTTGTTTGGTGAAGATCGGCCAAACAGCTTTACACATCGCAAAAGTTGCACCTAAATGGACTTGTAAGACTGCATTCCATTCATTATCTGTCATTTTAATAAATGATCTATCACGTAAAATGCCTGCATTATTAATTAAAATATCAATTTTACCAAAATTTGACATTGCATTTTCTACAATGAGTTGTGATTCAGTGATAATGTTATGAGTATCAGCAATCGCAGTCCCTTTACCAAATTTAGAATTAATTTCATTGACTACAATTTCTGGATCCTTAATATCATTAATGACAATATGTGCACCATATTTAGCAAACCACATAGCATGAGATTTGCCTAGACCACTACCTGCACCTGTAATGATGACAACTTTATCCTTTAAAGAAGTAATTTTTGTATTACCTTGATCATTTTCAATTGGTAAATTTTTAGCTTTTACGATTAAGTCATTGTAATCTGATAATTGATAAGGATGTTGAGTCTTATTAAAAGGTTTATCATTAAAATCAGTAATCGAATCCCATTTATTTAATATTGCTTCAGGAGTGAAAAATTTTGAATCAGTTGGATTAAAAATTTGTCCTGAGGATCTTTCCCATCTAATTTGACCATAGAAACCTGCCGCTAATTCAAAGATTGAATTAGTAATATTTGTATCTTGATGAGTTAAATATAATACTAATGGAACAATTTTTTCTGGACCTAATTGTTTCAAAATATGTGCAGGTAAAACATTTTCTGTCATTCTTGATCTAGCTAATGGAGCAATTGAATTAATTAAAATATTATATTTATGGCCTTCCTTAGCTAAAGTTTCAGCAAAACCTACAAGACCTAATTTAGCAGCAGAATAATTTGATTGACCAAAATTACCAAATAAACCAGCAGGTGAACAAGTATTAATTATTCTACCAAAATTTTGTTCACGCATATATGGCCAAGCTGCTTTTGTAATTTTGTAAGCCCCGTTTAAATGAACATCAATAACAGATTGAAAATCAGTTATTGACATTTTATTAAATGAAACATCTCTTAAGATCCCTGCATTATTAATTAAAATATCTATTCTTCCGAAGTTATCAATTGCGGTCTTAATAATATTCGCAGCATTATCAGTAACAGAATCATAATTAGCAACTGCAATGCCACCTGCATCCTTAATTTCATTAACAACTAAATCTGCAGCTTTAGCATTATGACCAGACCCTTTTAAAGTTCCACCTAAATCATTAATGACCACAGAAGCACCACGTTTTGCATACTCTAATGCATATGCTTTACCTAATCCACCACCTGCACCAGTAATAACGACTACTTTACCCTTGAATGATAATTTATTTGACATATATAATATAGTTTGTTTGTATATTTTGTATCAGGGAAGAGGAGACAGTAGAGAACAGTTAAAATAATTTCAATTTCACTGTCAGTGTCATGAGTCTCCTTATATATAATTTTATATTTATATAAATACAAATTTTTCAGTAGATTACCCCAACACCTTATCTCCAATTTGTCAATAGCCGCCCGGAATAAAATAGGGTTATGACCGAGATGAAGTCCGAAACAGTAAAGCCGCACGGCATGGCACTGTCAAAGCAATACTGATGGGGTAATACACGGAACGAAATGAAACGACACGGAGACAGAAGAAGCCAAAATTAAAAAATTGCCTATGGAGAATAAGTGTCTCCAATAAATGAAGCGATCACATTTTGTGGAAGTGTGCATTAATATAAGAAATATGGTGGTAGTGGAACGGATTAAATTATCTCCGTTGCCATTAACTAGTGGTAATTACAAGAAATTATTTCCGTCGGCGATAATATATGCCCTCTGTGCATAATTAACGGCAATACGACCCAGTGGGTTTCTCCCCTCCCCCAATTAGCGGAAAAGTCTCAGACATTTGTAGAGACACAGGAACTGATTACTTGATAAAGGGTAGAAAGTAGGTATATCTGTGTATGGTGAATATCGGTCAGACAGTCTCTCAGTTGGTCAACGGCCATAAGGGACAGCTTTATTAGCATACCATTCAGAGTTCCTTCGTTGATGCAAACTCGATTTTGAATCAGTTATAGTAGGTATGTATGTATATATATATATATATATATATATATGTCTGAAACATCATCATATACGAATGTTTACTTGTATTTACTGTTTAGCACAGTTTCTACAACTTTACAACAACATTTTTTTATATTTTTGTTCATTTTGCTAACAAATCTTTTTAACTTTGTCATAACTATTGTACGGACTTTCTAATGCACGTATACTATATTAATGTATATTAATGTACTTTATATATTGATTACATACATATTAGCATTCCCGTACTTCACAATCTATCATTTCACTAATATATTTAACACCTTTAAATATATTGGAAGTTGGTGTCGAACGTAATCCTCTTGAAACGTCAATTGAATTAACTTTTATACCGGAGATCAGTTGTCCCTCATACTCATATTTTATATTCAAAGTTTGTAATATCATTGAACCTACTGATTTTATCTTATTAGACTCATTACTCTCAGTATCTTTAGTTGCAATAACATCCTCAATACATCCTCTTAAAACAGCTATCGTACCTGTTGGTGTACTAACATCAAAGATCCAACTACCTGTAATGGTACCAACATCGTTGGAAAATCTACCATGTGTATTACGTATAATCTTAATCTTACCATATTGTGATAATTCGTTAATATCATTGTCATTATTATTCATCTCTTCAAAAAATTTTAAATCGACAACTAAATTTTTAATCTTATTAACCTTTGATGATCCATTAATATTTACAGTAATTTCAAATTCATCATCATTTAATCCTAAGTTATTTTCAAAATTTATACTAATTAATCCCATATCATTACTACCAATATTCTGTAAATTAATATTATAATTCATTAAATGAAATTTACCATCAGGTGGAATAAATTTAATTTTCGTGTTAAGTAAATTTGAATCCTCATTATCTGTCATATAATCCTCAGCATTTACACAATTATGAAATCTTGGTATACCTAAATCGGATCCATTATTATTTAGATTTAATTCAATTGTTGGTGTATTCCCGTTTAATAGACTATGTCCATTGACGGAACCATATATTGAGCCATGAATTAATCTCATTCGAGAACTTCTACTATCACTTTTCAATTCATTGTTTATATAACCATTACTCGAAGCAATTCTATGTTTCACATGTCCATGTTTTTGAAAAACTAAATGAACTTTCTCTTTAAAATCTAAATATATTTCTTCTTTACTATATGGTGTAAATTTCGTTGTTCTCCATGGTACAACATTATCATCACCAGTATTAATTGCGGAACTCATTACACCATGATATCTTAGATCTTTCTTCTGCGATGAATTTACAACAGCATTACTTATATTTTTAGCAGTTGAATGAATAATTTTCGTAAAATCATTTTGCAAAGGTATCACCTCTTTAATCTTATTAGAATATAAATTCCCAGACACTTGTAGTTCTCCATCATCTATAATATAATTAAATATCATTGTTAAACGATCTGAATTATTACTTAATTTCTTAACTGTCAATTGATCTTTAATAAAATATTCCATTAATATAGTATCAATATTTTCTAATAACGCAAATGGTTCAAGTTTATTTGTTGTAGATGCAATAGACGATGCCAACGTTTCATTCTCCTCAGAATTCAAACACCAATAATTTAAATTGTTCACATATGAATGGTATCTTGAAACTTTCAGATATTTACCAATCTTAATCTCATCATGATTCGCTATATCCGAATCCATACTCTCTACACTCTTCATTTTAACCCATAAATCATTGAATGTTGGTGCATTCGCACTTGGCAAATATTGGAAAATTAATCCATTACGTGAATCCGTAATATAGAATGATAAGTACATTGCCCTCGTTTGTCCTATTTGTTAACTTTTTTACCTCACAAAAAATTTCTTAAACTAACACTTTTTATACAAATTTGTATTCCATGAACTCAATCACACCATTATTGATAAATTCTTGATCAAGTTCCCTAGCAACAATTCTATTTTTCACGCCCTTTTCTTTTCTTTCTGTCCAACAAAGCGTAATGGCGATTTTTGAAATTGGAATGTTGGAAAAATGAAATAACGACAACAACGGTAAAGTAAACAAACAAAATCATTAGACGTGATTGTTGAGAGCTTTATAGGTCAAGATAAAGTTACATCATACCGTATTTATACTTCCTATCCAACAGGAATAATCCAATATAGAACACACAGATTATTAAAGATCAGTCGTGTATCTTTAGCAATACGATAGCAAGATAACACGAATTCAAAGATGAATAATCAGGATTCATTACAAGATGTTGTAGGTGATAACAACAACCAAAACTCAAATAACAACAACAATGCTAATAACGGTTCACAAAATAACAATGGTGGGAATGATCAAAATACTATACGTAGCGTATTTAGTAATATAGGTACACCATCGTTCAGTTTCTCACAAATACCACAACAAATTTTACAATCTTTGACACAACAACAATTGAGAATGATTCAACAAAGACACCAACAATTACTTTTAAGTCGTATCCAACAACAACAACAAATGCAACAACAACAACAAAATAATAATAACAACAACAATAATAATGGTAATCACAATAATAATAACATGAATCAACCTAATATGAATAATAACAATAATACTCATGGAAATAGAAAAAATATCAACATGAGTTCCTCCAACTCAACATCAACTAATAAGAGTAGTTCTGTTCCTAATACCATGGACGCAATGCAACAACAACAAATGCAACAGCAACAACAACAGCAGCAACAACAGCAGCAACAACAGCAACAACAGCAGCAACAACAGAATCAAGGCCCCAACAACAATGTCGAACAACAACAACAACAACCCGGTGTAATTAACTTACCTCCTCAAATAGCACAGTTAGCGTTACCTGCTCAACTACAAGTATTAAATACTCTAAAACAACAAGCTATGATGAAAGAGAACCCAGCTGCTGTAACTACAATCACAATGGCTTTACAACAGGTACAACAACGTTATCAACAACAATTACAACAGGGAAAATCTGTACCTTCTGTGGACTTACAAGGAAACATGTCAGGTATGGGAAACCCAATGAATGTACCTGTCCCACAACAGAATATGCCAGCTGGTAAACCAACTGCAACTAAAAGGAAACCATCTCAGAAACGAGCCAGTACTACTTCCACGAAGGGTCAAAATGCAGCAAATCAAAGTGGGAATACTACAACTAATAAGAAGTCGGCATCTGCAACAGATACTGCATCGAAACCAAAACGTAAAACTAAACCAAAGACACCAAAAGTTGCAAACGCAGTTCCTGTAACAACACCAGTACCAACTAATGCTCCTCCTGCACCACAACCTATAAACAACCCACCCCATTTTGATTTAACTATGCAATTACCTGAACCTCAACTTCCAAAATTAAAACTTCCAAAATATCAAACCATTCAATATGATCCAAAAGAGACAAAATTACCTAATCCAAGTTATTGGTCCTCAAAAGAAACTGAACCATCTACAGATACGCTATTTTATGAACAAATAATTAAACGTGATGAAAAATTTAGGGAAGATCGTAAAAAAGAAAATTTAGGTTATGAACCATTCAGTATTTATGGTTTCAGTAATAAAGAATATGTTGCAAAACAATTTCATATTCTTAAATACTATCAAGATTTGAAAAATACCAGAATGCAAAGTATTACTCTTACTTCGAAAAATATCCCGGCTGCAAGTATATGGGGTACCGGTTACGCTGGATACGGTAATGGTAATAGTAATGAAGTAACAAATATTATACCTGAATACGTTCAAAAGGGAATGCGTAAAAATATCTTATTTGATGATGAAATTGTTTATAAGGATGCTATGTCAGATAATGAATATAACACAAGAAATCAATTAGTACCAATTAGATTAGAATTTGATCAAGAGAGAGATAAATTTTTCTTAAGAGACACATTATTATGGAATAAGAATGATAAACTAGTAAATATTAATGATTTTGTTAAAGATATGTTGATGGATTATAAATTTGATGAATCATATATTAAGTCATTGACACATACTATTTCAAGATCGATTAAAGATCAGATATTAAAGTTTCAACCTAATCCATATATCGAATTAAATCAACACCGCATAGGTGGTGATGATCTGAGAATTAAGATTAAATTGGATATTGTAGTTGGACAAAACCAATTAATTGATCAATTCGAATGGGATATTTCTAATACAGAAAATGATGCTGAGGAATTCGCAGAAAATATGTGCCAAGAATTACAATTACCTGGTGAATTTGTAACAGCAATTTCACATTCGATTAGAGAGCAAGTTCACATGTATCACAAATCTCTAGCTTTATTAGGTTACACATTCGATGGGCAACCAGTAGAGGATGATGACATTAGAAGTAGATTGTTATCTGTTGTTACATTGGACGATATTTTCAGACCTCAAAGTGAAACTAAAGTATACACTCCAAACCTTTTACAAATCTCTGCTGCTGAACTGGAAAGATTAGATAAAGATAATGATAGAGATACAAGACGTAAGAGAAGACAAGGTCGTTTCAACAGACGTGGTTATGGTTTAATTACTGCTAATAATACTGGTGCGGATAACATCGGTGCTTCAGGTAGTGGTTTAAGAGGTAATGTCTCAGGTGCCTCTGTAGCAAACAATGTTCCAGGTAGCGCATCAGGTTTAAGCAATAGTGCTGCAGGTGCTACCGATATCCCATTACCAGATCTTTCAGATCTTCCAAGAACATTCCGTACACCAATTCCAACAACTTTATTACCAGGTGGTGTCGACTTAGGTCCCTCTGTTAATTCGTATGATCTGAAGACAACAGTCGAATATAAAGCAAGACCGGAGGGTCCGAAACCTCCTCCACCTCCTTGTTACATCATTGATAATATCCCTGGTCAATCATTGCTTCTATGTATTAAATTAAAGAGAAAGGAAGAGCCTACAGAGTCTAAGCGAGAGGTGAAGGTCCCAACAATGCCACCAGTTACAGCTACATTACCTCAACCAATGAATAGACCTGGTTCTATAGATAAAAAAACAGATACCATTCCTCCAGCAAATTCTGTCACTGCAAAGAGTCCCGTTCTAGTTGACCCTACAGCTAACAAAACAGTAAGCTTACCTCAGGACCCGAACCAAATCAAATAATAAACTTGCGACGGAATCATTTCCACACAGATTAAATAAATAGTGTATTATACAGATACATACATAAATATATATAAAACATAGTCATAAAAATATGTTATATAGTTGTAATATGATATAAATCTCATGATAAAAACCTCTTTCTCTATCGTGACAGTTCTTTCACTTAACTTTTTGGTTAAAATGTATCACTTCTGACGAATTTAGTTTTTGCTTTTACGTAATTATTTCAAGAGGAACGTTTTTTCTTCTTCGTGATTTCTTGGCTGTGCGGACAATTCATCTCGCTGTTTCCACGAGATATAAATATCTAATTACCACTTAGTGCTAACATAGGTTATACCAACGATTGTTCAAACACGAGAACATTAAAACTAGAATTATAGCAACGAGTAACGTTTAAAATAATTGTACAGAATCAGTGTAACATAGTAAAATTGTCGATACAGAGTGTTACATCGAGATCTTTCATTGTTTGATACACGACGACAGGACAACAAAAAGCAATACAAGATATCTCTACGATCAGTGGGCTGTACAAAAATATTTATATTAGAGGAATCCAACTGATAAAGTAACAACCTACTACTGAAGAAATTTAATCTCGATCAAGCTAAATACAAAAGACGGTATAAGATAAAAAAATGTCCCAAGAAACCCATAATAGCTTAGACCTACCACGGAGTGATCCATCAAGCGAAGATAATACGATATCCAATCATGCTTCAGGACCTAGTGCAGATGTACATGATATAGAATTAAATGAACCTACTTATATGGACAGAGATTTAGAGATGAATATACCAGAAGACAACCATACAAATGAATCAAATCGTGATGATACAGCAGCACCACACGATGATCTCCTACCACAACAGCTTAGAGATAGAGCAGCAAGACAAATTGATAATATTGGTAGACACTTCAATATATTAGATAGAGTATTCAGAAGACGACCTGATGGGGAATCCGCACTAAGTGGTATAGCTTCAAGTATTGATGGTGTGTTCAGCAATCTAACTGCCAAACCGGATAATAACGGAGAGGAAACAAATGAACGAAATGAAACGTTACCATCCTATGATGAAGCAGCAGCAGATACTGTTCCATCGTATTATGGTATGGATTTAAGTAATTCTGATATGTATGTGGACGAGATCTGCATAGAAGGTTTACCGGTAGGGAATGCAGCAAATTTATTTTGGAATATAATTGTCAGTACAAGTTTCCAATTCGTTGGATTCTTGATTACATATATTTTACACACATCACATGCAGCCAAACAAGGTTCTAGGTTTGGCCTGGGTTTAACATTCATAGGGTATGCTTATTCTATGATTCCAAATAATGTTACTTCCAAAATTGGTAAATACAAAGCCATTGATAGATATCATTTGAATGATCCAAATTCCTTTGATGATTTAGACATAGATTCTGATTCAGTTACGCAGGACGAATTTGAATCAAGCTTGAATCACGGTTTCGAAGAAGAAAAACAGAATCTACCAACATTAGCTATATTTATTGGATTGCTAGGTGCTTTTATTACAGTCAAAAGTTTCGTGGATTATATTAAGGTTAAAAGGATGGAACGTAGATACATGTCACAGGATAGATTTTAAATAAATAGATTAAACATAAGCATATTGTATATAATTTTACATAATTAATACTCATAATTAAGAAAAAAAATTAAGTAATCATTAAATGATAATATCATGATTTATAAAATTTATAATAGTTTTATCTTCTTATATTATAATAGTTTATGGAATACTTAAATGTTGTTTATATCATTGATGAGGTTGTTATGATTAACCTAGCATTACTAAAACATTTTCATAGATTGTGAAAACGATACCACCACTTAGGACTAATCTACCCAATCTTGGAGTAGCACCCTTCCAGAATGCTTTCATACCTTCTTCCTTAAAGATAGTTGTGAAACAATTTACTGTAGATGAATATTTGGATGCTGTTAAACTTTGCATTCTAGTCTTAACTGTATCAATTGGCATGGTACTGTACACTGTAACGATACCACTAAATGCACCAACAATAAATGTCATACCAGATGACAATGGTTTATCCTTTGGCGCGTTCGTAATTTCTTGAATAGAAGTCTTGATCTTATTATAACAACCTAATCTGACAGCTTGATTAGCAGCTTGTCTCATAGAGACTGGAATAACTGCACCATATAAACCTTTGATACCTAAATCACCAATCAATCTAGAATAATTCCTTACCGCACTGTAACCATTGCGTTGATATAATGGTTTGGGAGATTGTCTATCATCAATTAAAGCTGTCTTAATAGCTTCAAATGGAGTAACAGCAACAACACTCTCAAGTAAACCAGCACCTAGACCTGCGACAACACCTCTGAAACCACTAACTTCACCTGTAACTGGATCTCTTAATAAATTCTTAATAGCGTCAAAACCTAAGAATCTGATACCTGCTTTAGCTGTGTTACCAACAATAAATGCAGGACAACCAACATAGATGGCACCTGTACCTTGTGTTCTAGCTGTATTATATATTAAGACTAATGGATTTCTGGAAGCTTTTGAACTCTTGTCAATCAATTGTAATCGTGTCTTGGCAAATTCAAATGGATATGTGATACACGCTTCAATGGCACCAGCCAAGGAACCCGCTATAAATGATTTTCTTGGATCTACCTTCTTAACTTCGGTCTTGGTAGACATTTTGTGAATATTTTTTATTTTTATAAAGAAATGTGTTTGCCTTGATGTATTGTATTTCTCAAAAGAGTATAATTAATCTTTTACTGTGTATCTGACTGTAAGGTTTATAAACAAGACGGTTTAAAGACAGGAATAACTAAGATATTTATTCCTTTCCGAAAGATCAACCTTTTATATAATTGTTGATCGATAGAACAACTAGCTAGCTTCTATACTTTTGGATCGATGACTAAAACAATCCCAATACAGGTTATTATTGCTTTTCTCAATGAATTTTTCAGTTAGACAAAGAGAGCATCTGCTTATTTTTGTCGATTTGCAATGGCATTTTCGTGAGCAGTTTAATATTTCACAGATTCACCGCGGGAAAAGAACTGAGTTTTCCCGCAACTGTGGAAAATTCCGACGGGAATTTCAGTTTGACTGATTTTGCAGCGAATCTGAACCAACTTCAATAAACGGTTCAACAGGAGATGGTCTTGCTATTAGCTAGAGGACACCCCCATATTAGTTGACCTTTCTTTATTAGAATTATGACACCTCGCTATATTTTAATTTGCATGGATATATGTACAAGTCAAAGATCTCAAAGGAACGTTAGTGGCTATTGAGATTTTCCACTCTCACATTAGATACAAGAAATGTTCAATATGTTGTGGCTGTCAATGAATACAACAATAATATATGCACCTTATATTTATATACTTAAATAGATATAGTCTATCTGAATTGAGAATAGTACTCTTCTTCACCGAATCTCTTGTTAACAAGTTCTAAGACTTCTGGAGAATAAACATCTTCTAATTTCTCACCGCCGTTCAGGACACGCTTTTCATGTTCTTTTTGTTCTTCTGAAGTTACCAATACTACATTTTGTAAACTAACTGGCTTTAATGGATTCCATTTAGATAGAGCCAATTTGGTAGAATAACCACTTATTGGCGATTTACCTCTGAATACTTCCGTAACAATGTATGGGACATCAGATAACGCAACTGGAACACGTTGATCCTTCTCACCGATACGTGACATTTGGCCAGCTAAAGATTGTAATAAACTATCATATATCTTAATTCTATTCTTACCTTCAATTGGGTTCATAGGATAACCAGATACTTTAGTTAGGATATAAGTAACAATAGTTAAGCCAAAGATAGCCGGCATTGTACCTAATACAGGTAAAATTCTAACACGGAAATCTTTTAATGCACTTAACTCACCAACTTTACCCTTTTCATATTCTTCATCTGGTAATGGTAATAGTTTAGCTTTACGTGGATCAGGCTTCTCTGCACTGAAAACAACTGGAACACCGGTAACAATACCCTTCATCTTTAATCTTCTTCTAACTGATCTTGCTAATGGATCTTCCTCGGTGATGCTAATGTCACCAACATTGATACGTGTTGGATCACTTTTTGCTGAGGCACCCATAGATGAAATCATCTCAATCTTATTTTCATGTAAGAAAGCTAGTAAGTCAACCTTAGTATCAATGTTATCTATACAATCAACAACTAAATCCGGTTTACCATTGCTGAATAATAATCTTTCTGCGTCCTTTAATTCCCATAATTCATTAATAGCGTCAATTTCACACCATGGTGCAACTTCTAACGAATGATTCTTCAAACACAGAACCTTTGGTGTACCAACATCCTTTAAAGTAGCACAACTGTGTCTGTTCAAAGAACTCAGAGAAACTTGATCAAAATCAATGATTCTGATCTTTTGAACACCTGAACGTAGTAACATAGTGACCACCCATGAACCGACACCACCCGCACCAACTACAACAACATATTGATTTTTAATATTTTCCATACCTTTTTCACCTAAGAATGCATAGTTTCTAGCTAATTGTTCACGGAATAACTTGTCATCATATTTAGCCTTATTTAAACTCAATTTTTTTTCATTAGCCTTCTTTTCATTTTGTAATTGATATTTTTTCCAACCTAATTCTGCAAGTTTAGTGGTTGCAACCGCTAATGCAGCAGTTCCTACAACAACTTTCCATGATCCCGATGCGTCTTTAGTCATTTCTTTGATATAGCCGAATTTTATTTGAATTAAGTAAAGCTAAAAGCAGATAGAATGAAACAGATTTGAATCATTTATTAATAATATATATGATTACATACATGTCTATGTTTTTTTTATGAAATTTTTCACTTTACTGCGAAGCTCATCGCTTCCTGGTTTCGCAATAAAAAAAAAGAAACGACAGAAGGAACCATAACTACGAAAAAGGGCAAACAGCATCCAAAAGAAAATTTGCAAATCAAAATGAAATATAAATATTTATCATGCTATTAATGTTCGTATAGATTATTTATGAATGATATAAAATAACAAATGTATTTATGAACAAAATGAGGAAGCCGAATATCTTTAAACCAATAATATATAAGTCTACTAGACATCTTCAAACGCCAGATCAATATCCATGTCTTCATCGTCATCACTATCTGCTGAAGCAGGTGCATCTTCAGGTTTCTTAGTTTCTTCTGTCTTAGGTGGTTCAGCTGTTTTAGTTTTGTCTTCTACGACATCTTCAAATTCACCGTTGTCTTCATCTTCGTCATCGTCATCATTTTCATCCATTTCAAATTCTTCAACATCTTCGAATTCTTCTTCTTCTTCTTCTTCCTCTTCTTCTTTCCTCTTCTTATCCTCTTGCGCTTGTTTCTTTGCTAATTGTGAATAATAATCGTTCAAAGTTCTTTCATTTTCTCTTTCTTCCATTTCTGTTTCTGTTAGACCACGACGACCATAGTTATTGTATCCATTATTATTGCCCGTGTTATTGGAAGTATTTGCTGTTGACATACCGCCATCTGTAGTGGTAGTATTATTGTTATTTTCATTCATCGACATTGCAGCATTCTGTGTTGTTTGTGGATCGAATTCATCCTCTGCATCCAATCTCCCCAGAGCACTTTTCCCAATAGTACTTTGTTTGTGCCATTCTGGAACAGCATTTTGTTTTCTCTTCTCTTCTGCTTGTCTTTCTTGTAATTGTCTTTGAGCAATCTCATCATTTGCTGTTGTGATATTAATATGTAAAGTAGCTTGTGAATTAGCACCTGCACGTCTTGAACTATCGTTACCTAATGCAGTACCCATGACATTGGCCAATGGAGCATCACCAGGTCTGAACATAGTACTACCTTTCTTTGGATTATATGTATAAGCTGCATGAGATTTATTTTGTGGTGGGATTAACCTAGCTAAAGCTAATTCGAATGTATTTTCTTCGATTCTTGAATCGTCAATTTTTTTCAAATAATCAATTAATGGTTGAATTTGATCCATTAATCTATTTAATTTATCTTGTTTCTCTTTATTTTTCTTACCAGAATCATCTTCAATAAGTGGTTCATCACATAGAGAACATAAGAATTCAGTTCTATCATAATTTAATAATTGTACAGCTTCTAATTGTGAATATTTAGTTTCACAAATTGGACACATATAACCATTTGGAGCTGAATTTTTATCTAAATCATCTTTAAATCTTTGTACTAATTGATGAACTTTCCATTTGATACCATCAATAGCATGAGGATACTTAATATAAAAATATATTCTTTCAACACTTTTATTATTCGGTGGATATTCACGTTGTTTATGTATTGAAATCAATCTATCCGATCTTAATCTTGCAATCAGGGGACCTAATTCTGTCTTATTAATACTTAATAATTGTTTTAAATCTTCTTCAGCTAACACGGAATGAAATAAGATAGCATCTATTACCAATACATATGAACCACCATAGAAACCTCTAACAACGAATTTTAACAACGACTTCACGGTTTCTTCAATAGGTCTATCCATAACTAATGTAAAATATATGAGTATATTCTTATAAGGTGTGAGAGGCTATTGGATATATGCAAAACTTCTACACGTATATACTTGATAGTAACACTTTTCTATAAACTATATTACTATTGTTATTGGTATACGTTACGTAATCAGAAAATTTCACCTTTTGATCTAATTACATATGTAGGATTTACTAACTGAAGTAAAGCAAAAAAAATTGAAATTTCCTGTACTGACGAAAAAGCTACGTTCTGATGAAAAGAGGGTTTCCTGAGATAAGAATAGGGTTTAATATTCGTCAGAAGTGATTATAAACTCAGAAAGTCACGTGAAGATATACACCCACACACCCATTAAAACCAGCAAGGAAACAAAAATACTATTCTATTTCCATCTGGCCGGAAACTCTTCCTGAAGTATTAGTGGATTCTCCGTCCACCCGGGCTGAAAACAACTGCCCCACCATTTAATATGAGAGGAATTCGCCAGAGGAAACCAAAGAGAGAGAAAGAGATCGAAAGAAACCAGAGTCACAGCCCAATAATTAAGCGACAAAGTAAATGACTAATTGGTGCGAACAACTAAGAGAGACAGCGCTGAGTTGCTTCAATTTCATCGGAAGTTATCGGGGATGTACAGTGATTGTTACTATGGGAAGTGTACAACAAGCACGATAATTTCCTATTGTTCTCATAACACTGTATTTTTTGATTAGAGCTTGTTACCGTTATTTTCTGCCAATAATGATGAGGGATATCAGTTAATCCTTGTATATCTTTTAGACACTCAAGGGTTTTCAAATTGTCGTTTTAAATATGGAATTGATGTACGATATCGTTGTAGTGATTATCCTTATATATTACTATGCCACTGTACCGGGAATAATAGGAATATTATAAATAGCGGTTAACAATATTACACAACCATTATATAGTTTAATTTGATAACCAACCTATTAAATAAACTATCTAGAAAAACGTTATATCGTAATAGACGTACGTGTAAAGAAGAACAATTGCAAAATTGATGACTCTATCGACAATTATCCCTTGTTCTGCCAAGCTTACATATACATATATAAGAGTGTCGAGATGTGGTAATTCTTGAAATCACTAATTTCTCACCTCAAAATTATTATACTCTAGTTTCTTGTTTTCAAAATCAAGTAAAAGTAATTGAATATACTAGAAAACAAATACAGTTTTAACATATATATACAAACAATTATAACGGTTTGATTAGCGTTTTATATATTTAGAATTTTGCTCATTCCTAGTTGCATAACAAAGGAAAACACTACTATAAAAATTCTCAATTGCAGTAGTTACAACAGCATCTCATCGGGAGCACCCTAAAGACTAACTGTTTATCACTGAATCAACATACAAATTCTTTCAATTGATTTTAAAAAAATCACTGAAAACAATAGTCACGCATCTCTTCAAAGAAATCCATTATCATCGCGTTACTATAATCAAAGAGATACACGGGAAACAGGAAATTTTCATTGACAAAAATTGAAAAACAGTAACTGCTATTGCTGCTGCTGCTGCCTTTTTCAATAAAATATAACTAATTTGACACTGTTTTCGGCAATCTACGCATTTTTATTACTGCAAACGGTAGAAACATCGTAATAATTTAAATTTATAATTGCCTTCTTTTAAAATATTTATTATTTAAAGAAGAGTTCAAATTAACTAATTTACATTATATCACATATCTTTTTCTTCAACCATAATTTATCACATTAAACTAAACACCCATCGTTAAATTTTATCATCAATAATGTCCGATTTTAACAGTTGTTTTACCGCTTTACTAAATGATGGTAGAACTGCTCAACATAATCAATTATCTGTCAATGGTGGTATCGAATGTCCATTATCAGGTGCCCAAATTTTAAATTCCCCATTATTTAATAAAGGTACAGCATTTACCCAAGAGGAACGTGAACAATTTAAATTAGATGGTTTATTACCACCACAAGTTAATAATTTAGATGAACAATTAGAAAGAACTTATAAACAATTATGTTTCCTAAGAACATCTATTACCAAGAATGATTTCATGACTAATTTGCGTGTCACTAACAAGACTTTATATTTTGCAATTATTAAGAAGTATATCTTGGAATTAGTTCCAATTATTTATACACCAACTGAAGGTGATGCAATTGCTTCATACAGTGATAGATTTAAGAAGGCGGAAGGTATCTTCTTAGATATTACTGAACCTGATTCCGTTGAGGAACGTTTATTAGCATTTGGTGGTCCAAAGGATATTGATTATATTGTTGTCTCTGATTCTGAAGGTATCTTAGGTATTGGTGACCAAGGTGTTGGTGGTATTCGTATCTCTATCTCTAAATTAGCTTTAATGACTATTTGTGGTGGTATTCACCCAGGTCGTGTCTTACCAGTTTGTTTAGATGTTGGTACTAATAACAAGAAATTAGCTAGAGATGAATTATATCTAGGTAATAGATTTTCAAGAGTTAGAGGTAAACAATATGATCGTTTCGTTAAAAATTTCATGAACGCTGTCAAGAAAATTTATCCAAATGCAATTTTACATTTTGAAGATTTTGGTGTTGCTAACGCTAGAAGAATCCTGGAAGAATACCGTACTGAAGTTCCATGTTTCAATGATGATATTCAAGGTACTGGTGCAGTCGTTATGGCTTCTTTATTAGCTGCTTTGAAACATACACATAGAAGTTTACAAGAATGTAAAGTCTTGGTCTATGGTGCAGGTTCTGCAGGTTTAGGTATTGCAGATCAAATTGTTAACCATATGGTTACTCATGGCATGTCAATTGAAGAAGCTCGTGGTCAAATATATTTGATGGATATTAGAGGGTTGATTGTTGAATCCTTAGAGGAGACTTCAACTGAGCAACAACATGTTTTCGCTAAACCAGATGCCGATTGGGCTTCTGTTAATAAGAAATCTTTATTCGAAGTTGTTTCTCATGTTCAACCAACATGTTTAGTCGGTTGTTCAACTGTTGCAGGCGCATTCAATAAAGAAGTTGTCCAAGAGATGCATAAATATAATAAGAGACCAATTATTTTCCCATTATCCAATCCAACCAGATTACATGAAGCTGTTCCAGAAGATTTAATGGCATGGACTAACAATGAAGCATTAGTTGCTACAGGTTCTCCATTCCCACCAGTTAATGGTTACAGAATCTCCCAAAATAATAATTGTTATTCTTTCCCAGGTATTGGTTTAGGTGCAGTTTTAGCTCATGCAAGTACAATTAGTGATAGAATGATTAGTGCAGCTGTTGATGAATTGGCTGGATTAAGTGAATTGAAAGAAGGTGATTCAACACCAGGTTTATTACCAGGTTTAGAAGTCATTGATAATACAAGTGCTAGAATTGCTACAGCTGTTATTTTACAAGCATTAGAAGAAGGTGTTGCTAGAATTGAAACTGAAGAGGACCCAGATCATCCAGGTCAATTAATTGAAGTCCCTCGTGATTTTGATAATTGTATGAAATGGGTTAAGAAACAAATGTGGCAACCTGTTTACAGACCATTAACTAAAGTTAAATTTGATCCAAGTATACATACTTACCAATTATAGATGAAGAGGGTATACTGTATCCTTTCTATCGAATTTTGTAAACATTAATAAATATATAAACAATTTCTAAACAAATAGTATTAACAAAAAATAGCACATCGTATGCATACTCTTCTTAAATGATCTAGGAAAATGAATTCATATGTTATGGTGAGGTTGTACTAAAAATGAGTGAGATATTTGTGGAGTGATTCAAAATAATATTGTTTCTCGTTCTCTCCTTTATTTCATTGTACAGTGTATGCAATAATGTTATTAAAAGTCCGTATAATTAATTGTAAGATCCGCATTTTCCCAAGTAGCTAAAGAAAAAAAAGAAACGGGCAATTCTGAGCAATAAATTGAATATAGGTTGTTTCAACTCCTATGTACGTTTGTTTAAATTTTCGAGAGTTGATAGCCTACAGTAATAACGCAAGAATAAAATGGTAAGAACGATATAGAGATGATTGCACACATCATAACATCTGTAAAGAATATCCTTTACAAAATTATACTGTTACCATATAATTCGAATAAGGTTCAATATATCATTTGAATGATGGACATTCCAGCAGATCTGTTAAGACAAACCGAATTATAACAAGTTCAGTAAAAATGACAAACCGTTGTTACCATTACACCAAATAGTTAAAATGAGGCGGGTGTAATAAATCTTGAGGTAAAAATTTTAAAGGATAGAACTTCTACTGATTTTTTATTATGACCTTTACTTTTATCAGTTGTTGGCACTCTCTACAATAGATATTGTACGTATTTATCCAGTTCTACTTGAATATGTTAACTTTTGAATCAAGTCCGCCGCCTCCAACGTCATTAAGCACATACAAAGAAGAAAAAGACACAAGACAAAGTAATTAAAAAGCAAGCCCTTTCCTATAGCTAACTTAAATATAACTGCGGATAAACTAAAAGACTTAAAAGTGAAAATCTAGTAGAAAGAGATAGCTTGATCCAATAATGGGGTTTAAGAATGGTGGGTGAAAGAGGATCAAATAGAATGTATATATATACGTACGTGGTTGGTATAATAAAATTCATAGAAAATGATGAAGTTACCATATAATAATAGTAAATAGCTGTTAAGAAATAGCTGAAAGGAAAGGTACAACAGCATCATCTGTAGCTGAATCAAATATATATTCGAATACGAAATATCCTTTATTTTCAATCTCTCCGTCTAACTCTTCTTGTATCTCCTTCTAATATAATCACTATATTCCTTTGAGAGTGCTTACTGGAGGGAAAACTCTTCTATTAATTTGTCCGCCTATTCTTTTTCTTCTCTAACAAGAATTAGAGAGAGTTAATAACAATTTCTCCTTCTAATTATCTGTACGTGTCATCGCTCCCATGATATCTACCAGCCTAATAAAACATACAAAAATCAAAAAGCAAGCAGTGAAAAGAGAGAGAGAGAGAGAGAGTGAAAGCTAGAGAGAATCTCCACCTAAAAAAAAAGACTGAATCCATTTATCTTAACAGGGATAAAATGGCAGGATAAATTGCATCAACTGCATAAACCGCAGACCGCTTTTTAAAAAAAATCCATTTATTGTCCTCTCTCTTCTTTCACACAATAATAACATATCATAATAATATAATACATATAATAATAACATGGTGCATGAATGTTTGAACAAGCGGAAATTTTAGAGAAAAATCAGGAAAAATCGATTTTGAGAAAAGGGGGGAGGCTTTCCCTCTCTCTGTCTCTCTGTCTCTCTGTCTCTCTGTCTCTCTGTCTCCGTCTATTCGCCCGGTTCTTGTCGGCTTCTCGCTCGCCGTATCAGCGAGAGAGACAGAGACAGAGAGACAGAGAGAGACACAGAAAGGGAGGGTCTCTTTTTTTACTACGATGAAAATTACCCATCATAAGATAATTTATCTCACTCGTTTTCTTTCTAAAAATTTTCTTGCTTCGTTGATTTTCAGTTCCATTTTGCCACCAGAGAACAAACAAACAAACGAAAATTGTTCTTTTATTTTTCTCTTCATTTTAAGCAAAAATTTTCCTTCTAGTTTTCCCACTTTCACTTTACTTTCACTTAACTTTCTTTACTTCCTCTTGTATTTTACTTTTAATCTTAAGCATACCTTTCCTCTCCTTTCTCTACTGATAACTAATCACTTCATTCACTACTATTGTTATTCTAGCTTACATTTTTCTAAAACAAGCACTAAGTTACATTACTTTAAAAGGATCTGTCAGTACTTTATTACTAAACAGAATTTATAACGTACAAATCTAACATAAGCAAAAACAAAAAAATAAGTTATTATTACTATTATTAACTCAACTAAATTAGCTAGCAACTGTTAAGTATTAATTAAAATAGATTTACTCTTTCTTTTTTATTTACTTACTTCTTCTTTATTTTAATTAAAGCTAAACAAACCTACAGACAAACAAAACGCAACAGCAACAACTGCTTTTACCTACTGCTATTATTACAAAAAATTTATTGATATTAACAACGAACGGCTAAATACAATAATATTACTGTACTAATAAACTAATTAAGAAATCAATAAATCATCGTAATAAAGATTAAAATCATTTAATTTTGTTACATCAATTTTGTTATTGTTAAATCTGCGAATAATTCTATTAAGAGACAGTTAATCATCCTTTAATAAGGCAAGATTAATTCATATTTTCTATTAATAAAAAACAAACAAACCCAGATCTTAATAATATTAGTATTATCTACTCATACTATTTATCTAAGAAAGATCGGATTTTAACTATCATTCTTTCTTCTACCCAATTATTATTTTTATCCCTTCTCATTTATCGTCTAGAGTGATATCGTGACCTGTGATACAAATTTTATTTTTTCGTCCCAAGTGATATTTCAACGCGAAAAAAAAATAAACAACATCCATATTTTGGTTTTCCTTGACAATTCGTGTGTACGGAAGAAATCAAAATAAACAAACAAACGCCAAAAGGTAGTTTTTCATTCGGAACATTTTTCGGATTCAAATAAACAAAACAAAATAAACAAAAGGTTCCTTGTTTATCCTGCTTTCTAGCTGCTTTTTTCTTTTAAAATTTCTTTCCCTCTATTAAGAATATTTTATTGTTCTTATATTTATTGCAATTTTAACTGATTTTTCATTACTTTATTAAATTATATCTTACCTTAGATTTAAAAAGATAAAGTACTAACTCAATCAAAAAGAACTAATAAAGACTTTTGTTTTTTTTATTAAAAGGAAAAATTATTACAAACACAAAGTAAGAAAGACATCAAATCTTTTACTTATTTTTTCTCTTTAAGAAACAAGTCAATTAACCGAACTTAATTTTAATTATTATTATTTTTTGATTTACAATGCCTCTATCCGGTATAACTTCAAAGAACGATGATTCTAATCATCAAGGTAACAGTAACTCTTTACTATCCCTAGGTCAAGATCATGCTTTATCTTATCAACAATTAGATTCTAATGATGTTAATCAATTCGGTCAACAAAGTGGTCAAGCTGCCGGTAGTCAAAGAACTGGTCAACAATATCAACAATCTGGTCAACAATACCAACAATCTGGTCAACAATACCAACAAGGTCAAGGTCAACAAGCTGGTCAAAGTCAACAACCAGGTCAACAACCTCAACCTCTATACTTCCAAACTCATCCATCTCAACAACAGGGTCAAGGTAATCAATACGGTCAAAATTTACCACATGAATTTGGTTATGGTAACAGCGGTTCCAACTCTAACAGTGGTACCACTAGTAACAATGCCGGTACATCTACTGGTAATACAGGTTCTGGTTCAAATGCTAATGCTAACAATCCAAACTTCAATCAACAACAATTCTCCGAATTGATGTACAATTCTTTCTTAACTCAATTGTCTCAAAAGCAACAACCGCAACAATCTCAATCCGTTAATCAACAACAATTGAATATGAACCCAGCTACCGCTGCTGCTGCTGCTAACAATCCAGGTTTCATGAATCCATCAATTCAAAGATATTATCAAAATAACCTATCTGGTTATCCATCAATGATTGACGGTTCAAACCAAAACATGTTACAACCATCTCATCAAATTCAATCTCAATCTGGTAACCAACAAATGCATCAACAAATGCCACAACAAACTTCTGTTCAATACCAACAACAACAAGCTATTCAACAAGCTCAATTACAAGCCCAAGCCCAAGCTCAAATGCAAGCCCAAGCCCAAATGCAAGCCCAACAATTACAAGCTCAACAACATCCACAAGGTCGTGGCCGTGGTAAGGGTACTAAGGGTCATCGTAACAATGCTAACAATAATGCTAATGGTAATGCAGCAGGTAATGGTACTACTACTAAAGGTGGTAAAAACGCTAATGGTCCAAAGAAATTGTCTACTACTCAAAGTAGAATTGAGAAGAGAAAACAATTAAAGAAACAAGGTCCAAAGAGACCTTCATCTGCCTATTTCTTATTCTCTATGTCTATTAGAAATGAATTATTACAACAATTCCCAGATGCTAAAGTTCCAGAACTTTCAAAATTAGCTTCCGCTAGATGGAAAGAATTAACCTCTGAAGAAAAGAAACCATTCTACGATGAATTCAGAGTTAATTGGGAGAAATATAGAGTATTAAGAGATGAATACGAAAAGACTTTACCACCAAAGAGACCAAGTGGTCCATTCATTCAATTTACTCAAGAAATTAGACCAATTATTGTTAAAGAAAATCCAGATAAGAATTTAATTGAAATAACAAAATTAATTGGTGAAAGATGGAGAAATTTGAATGCTGTTGAAAAGACTAAGTATACCGATGCTTACAAACAAAAATTAAAGGAATGGGAAAAGTTCTATCCAGCTGAAGAACTTTTAAAGACTGAAGAAACTAAACCACGTAAACATAAGAAACATGCAAAGAAGAATGCTAAAAATAACAATAATAATAATGATGCCACTAACAACAATGAATTAAATTTGAATTTAGTTAACCCAGTTGGTGCTCATGGTAATGAATTAGATAACTCCGGTAATCCTCAAACTATTAATCCTGTCAATACCGAAGTTAATTCAATCATGAAGACAGAATAAGTCAACTTTTGAATTAATTTTCTAACCTTATTATTATTCATTTTTTTCCAATTTCTTTATTTCTCAATTTTTCCATCGAATTTTTAATTTATTCTCTTTTTATTTCTTTCATTTCACTTTTAAATTTGATTGGAACAAATTTACCTTTTTTTATTTACTTAATCTAATATGGGGTTTTATCAACAATATTGGTGTTGTTGTTTAATCATTGTAATATTAAATCATTAAATCCAATTTTCTTTTCTATGTTTTCTTGTTAAGAACACTGAGAAAAATATAAACAACAATAATAACGGTTTATGCTAATGCAAATTCTGCATGAACAAAGTTATTTTATTTAATGATTAAGGTGTCTCTATGTTCTACATTTCTATATCTGTAAATTATATGTTCTATATAACTGAAATATAATATAATATATTATAATATAATACTAAAAAAAAATAATAATTAATTTATTATCACATAATACATAATTAAGGAAAAGTTTTTAATACACACGATTCGTTATCTTTTATAAACCATATTTGGCTTTATCTAAATCTTCTAAAGAATGTAGCATTTCACCTTTACCTTCTAAGAATGCTTCTACATCACCTAAATGATCATAGGCATCATGATGAGGAACCCAAACAACATTACCGCCAAATGCTTTACCTGAAATAACACCTGGCTTACCATCTTCAAAGACAATACATTCATCAGGTTTAATATCAGTATCATATTTAGCATTTAATTTAGCTAATCCAATTTGCCAAATATCTGGACATGGTTTACCTCTACCGTTAGCTAAACGCGGATCATCACCAGTAGTAACGGCATCAAATAACTTAAAACCATCTTCCAAATGATTAGTCTTAGCATGGAATTTGGTTTGGTTAGAAGATGTACATAACGCAATTGGAACTTTATTGTCATGTAAATAAGTCAATAGATCTAAGGCACCTGGTAAAAATTCACAAGTTGGCCATTTTAAATCCTGAGATGCAACATTCATCTTATTAAATTCTTCAAAAGTTAATGGCAGTTCATAATGTTCAATCAATTTGGTACCTGCTTCGAAACCTGGTAGACCTTGTAATTGCAATTTGACATCCCAAGTTAGCGGACCCTTGTTATATTTCTCAAGGATTTCATTACATGTAATGGTGTAGATGTCTTCGGTGTTAACCAATAGACCATCCATATCGAATAGACATGCTTTAATTCTATGTTAAAAAGGAGAGGAAGTACACATAATTCTGCAAAATTTATTTCAATTTTCAGAATTTACTGTTTATTTATTTTTGTTAGTTTTCGAACTGTAATAATTTTTATTCCATATGAATTGAATCCAATACAATACTAGCATAAATGATGTACATACATTTTATCGTTAGTCATGATTATGTTAATGATGTGGGATATATATATTCAAATGGATATTCAGATCCTCAACTATAAATCATTTTGACAAAACTATTTTTTATACCTTGATTAGATAAATCTTTTTATATAAATTTCACAATTTCTTGCTTTTTCTTTCCTGCAATCTCCCTCGAGAAATGTAACCGTGTGCTACGGATGTTCCTTAGTCTCCGAAATATCTTTAGTAGGAGTAACAATAATTTTCATGTGGGGGTCCTTTACGTAAATTGAAAAAAATTCAGAAATGGACGAATCAAGTTCTACTGACATTCTACTCCTGAATATATTTTGAAAAGTACCAATTTCATCGTATATACGTTCTATTTAAATTACTGTAATCCATCATTAACATGGAGGTAACGGCGTTCTACATACTGGACATTGTAACTTATAACTCATCCAGTTTTCCAAACAAGACGTGTGGAAGATATGATTACACGGTGTCACCATATAATCATTTATATCGACATTATGCGTTTCAGGGAGTTCTTCAACATAAACAGGAACCTCAGACATGCAAATTGCACAGTCGACACTAGTCGTTGAGACTGGGCGATCTGCTGTAGTTGATGCTGTACCAGATGTCGTAGGATCTTCAATATCACCATGTTCCTTTAATAAAGCTAGTGAAACAGGCTTGAAATATGTATAACCTTCGGGAATAGTATGTTGAGATAAGAACCAACGTGCACCCAATATATCTTGTGAATACAATACAGCTATTTGGAATAGCAACCACAATGATAGAATCACTACAAACCGTATGTCTTTAT
>JAXQGP010000297.1:0-25909 GCA_037040125.1 Kazachstania sp. M6911
TAAACCTCTCACTACTCTAGTAGTGTATGAATGTTGTCTTCTTTCCAGATATATATTGAATAGAAGTGAGGATAAAGTTGAAACAGTCATCATTGAACTTGCGAAAATCTTGGCATATATTGTAGTCTCATTAAAGATATTATTCTGAAAGAATAATATTGCGCTTAAGATGTTATTCCATGGCCATAATAAACCCACACCAATCAGTAAAAAAGTTAGATAAACTAACGACCGTAGTTTCTTAGTCATCGGTAAACTGGCTAGCAACTCACTGCTTTCAAACTCACTATCCATATTTCCGGTATATTTCCTCTTTTAATGGATTTCCGTCGTTCTAAATATGGTAAAAGAATGGAATTGAAAATTTGTATTTAACCTAATAACAGTTCTTTTCATTAGCTCGTCCTTATCTTAGATAGCTCTCAAGATCGAAAAGAGTCAGCTTTATTTTCAAAAGGCGAGCAAAAAAAATTGCTATAAAGGGAAGCGATGTCATACCTGAAATAATAAACTTCCCAATACTAGAATAAAACTGTTTATAATTGTTAATATGATATATTTTTATATTACATTACATATTTAATGTAAGAAATGATGAATGAATCGAAACGACTATTTTACATAAACGTTACATTAATACTAAATAGATAAATAAAATCTAAGGTGAAAATCTTTTGTATCGACTTAATGAGAAATGAAAATGAATTGAATTGAAATGAAATGAATTATGAGAATACAAAATGATGTCATTTTTGTTACCAATATTTTTACGTTTTTTTAGTTCTTTTGTTGGTTAAAACGTATAACAAAATTCGGAAGCGAAGTTTGCTATAATAGAAGATGTCATTAATATTATTTTTTTTTGTTGGTTTTTAATTTGTTATTTTTATTGTGTGTGCGGTTTTCTTCGTATCAGTTTTGTAAGTTCCCTATACTTTTCTACTTCCACTACCTGATTTCATGAATTCGACCCTTGCAATCAACGGAATATGGTCACTTGGGAATTTGTCATTAGGGAAACCAACAAACTTATTAACATAATCTTCATCAACTTTACCTAGAAGACCTCTAACACGAAGGGAATGTGTAGAGAACCAAATATAATCAATCACATCCGTGAAGGATGGTGTGAAATTTGTAAATGGTAATTCACCAATACAGTTATAACAAGAATTTAGAGCTAAATGATGGCTAAATTGTTTTTGTGACATATAACCGAAATCTCTTGTATTATCCTCTGGATGATCCTTAACACTACCTGTGCTAAACAATTCATAAACAGCAGAATCCGGATAAGAGTTGAAATCACCACATATTAGAAGTGGGGATTTCTTAGTATCACGTTTCGGATTATCCTCCTTCAATAGAGATTCCATGTGATCTAGCAGGACACCAACTTGGAAAGTCTTGACATCGTTGAATTTTGGATCCCAGTGTAAATGTGTAGTTGCGACCCAAACTATTTCACCAGATTGAATATGTTGTAATTTCAGATATAATGCAACATTATCTTTATTCATTGCACGATTTAAGTAATCCTCAGTACGTTGGAATTTTTTATGTTTCATCCATGCACCACTGAAATCTAATGCATCTTTACTAATTAATTTGAACTTATTTTTCTTGAAAAAGATACAACAACCATCGACTTTCTTGGAATCTTTACCTTGCATTGTCTTAGCTCTTGTCTTTGCATGGAAATTTCCGCTATAACCATGTTTCTCTAAGATTGGTACCCAATATTCTTCATATGTTTGGGCTTCAACTTCTTGTAAACTTAATACATCACAATCATATGATAAAATTTGTTGCTTTAATTTTTCACGTCTATAATCCCAGCTCAATGCCCATGATTGCGTATAACGATACATCTTTGGTGTAGCATAGTGTTGACATAAAGTATTGTATGAAAGGATAGTGAAACTCTTTTTAGAAAGATTTGAATCAACATGTGTATTAGCTTCCTGTAGAGATTCGTATTTAGCTTGTGGTTCACCATCTGTATTAATTTCAATAAATTCACGATCATGAATTAATGGAACGTCTGGTCTATTATCTCTTAAGTAGAAGATTAAACCAGTGACAGATTTTTCAGTAAAAATCTTCAATAGTTCCTTATCTAGTGGGTTCCCTTCACAACCTAAAAATTGTAAATTGAATAAACTACCAAGTTCCCAGGGTAATGTAGAGATCATATTATCAAAGAAATATAAATATTTCAGTTGGAAACATGAACCTAACTCTGGTGGTAAAGATGTTAACCTGTTATGAGATAAATCCAATACACGTAGATTTCTTAAGTTTTTAATATCTTTTGGTAAAGCCGTCAACCCGTTACCATTTAAATATAATCTCGTTAAAAATTTATATTTGAAAATATTTGAATCTAGGTTAATTAATTGTAAATTCGAGAGATCTAAAGCATGCCATAATTGACCATCTTTATCTTTCTTATCCTTTGGTGGGTTTAATTCATCATCATCGTCAATACTAAATTGTGATAATTTCTTGTGTTGTAATAGAACATTTGGTGACATTTGTTCTCTTTGATTATGTAACTCTACTTGTGGAGTAGTTGGTGTTGAGATTGTACTATTATTCCCAGTAGCCATTGGAGTTGGGGTCGACGCAATAATAATTGAATTATCACCATTTGTATTGGTGTTACCATTTATATTATTTGTTGTTGTTCCATTATTTGTAGTTTTTGATTTATCCTTTGCTATAGCAGTATCAACACTTGCAAAATCCATTAATAACTTTTGTGTCTTATCTACAAGTGACAAAGATGCTTCTGTCATCTGTGACTGTTGTTGTTGTGGATTATTATTATTATTAGATTGATTAGCTAAATATTTCTTCATTGCATTTTGTCTAGCATAGACATTTGGTTGACCCATTGAATGCATTGAAACACCGGCTAATTGTAGCTGCATTTTCCAAACTGTATTGTTTAATAATGTAGGATCTTCAATATGTGGATGAAATAGCGGATTTCCTGCATTTATATTCATTGGTTGTAGAGCAACATTATTATTTAACATTGGTGTATTATGATTTGAATCATTATTAACTTGATTTGGAACATTATTCTGTGCTAATTGTTCTAATAGTTGACGAGAACTATTAGCTAACTGGTTAACATTACCATTGTTGTTATTATCGTTTGAGAGACCCGATGGTCCCAAGCCTGCCATTAGCTGATTTAAATGTAATGCACCTGCTGGTGTACCAGGTCCATTATTTACTGTACCATTATTAGTACTATTTGGATTCGGGTTATTTAAACCTGGAGCGGCGGCCAAATTAGGATTCATCCCAGGATATCCCATCATTGATAATTCATTCATGATTATAGCAAAAAAAGGAAATAAGGAAGTTATGCGTTTTTGTTAAATATTTATTTGATTAGAAATGGGTCTTATATTCATAAAATTTGGTTGATATGATCTCAATTTTAAATGTATGTCAATCCCTTAAATTTCTTTAATCTATTAGGTTTATATTTGCTATGTCAATTCTTCTTTATTAGATAAAATCAAATAATTTCAGAAGATAAAGTTTTAGCAAAAAATTTTGATCACAGGTTCTCGCAAATTATGAGATTCTCTATCCTAGAAACAATGTCCCTATAAGTATATGCGTATCTGTGCGTGTAAATAACAATCTTCAAAATAAATAAAAAATGAATGACTAATTAAACTTTTATTCTTTTAAATCTATCACTTAACCAATTTTGTCTTTTCTGATCTATATTTATAACTTCCTAGGTAACTCTCCTTACTAAATTTTGTATGTATATATCCGTGTGTTATATGTGTTTAAGATTGTCTATTGATATTTTTTTCTCTTTCTTTTACTATTGCCGTTATTGTTGTAGTTGTTGTCCCTTTCTTCTACAAAAAAATTCCCAAAAAAATTACATAGTGGGAAATTATTGAGACCACAGAGATATATACGTAGAGGATACAACGATATGCAAAGATAGATAGATAGATAGATAGATAGTTTGTATCCATAGAACTATATAATTTAAGTGGTAATGATAACGGTAAGTGCAGATATATTGTTAGATATCTTATTACAGGAGACGTATGGAAATAGAGTACTCTAATTTATCTTGTTTGCTTTTAAGACACATGACTGCCCTAACAATTCTCATCCTAGAATGAAGGATGAGAAGAGAGAAGATAAAATAAATATGTTGCATTTATAAACCTATAGCAGGACGTAGATAAGTATCTTAACAATATAAGAGACGTAGATATGAATGGTTTTTGCAATGGAAAGTGGCTTTTAAAGGAACGTTACCCTGTTCCTTCAGAAATATATTACCCGGTTTTAATTTTGACAAAATGAGTTCACGAAGATATCTCTGCAGAACAAAGCCCTTTCTGAGAAATGTAGAATATATAATGCGTATACAATTATTGAGTCATAACAAACGTCTCTATACTACTGGAGAGTTTGAACAGTAAATTTTAAAAGGGTATATCCAACGAGAAAAGGCGTTCCTGAAATTAAAGGTATAACAGTTGGGACTAAAATATGGACGTATCAAAATTAGTGTATGAGACTGATAGATTAAAGGATTTAGTCGAGGAGAGAAATAGGTTAGTTAATATCATTAAGATATTACCATCAGGCACAGATAATGATAAACTAAAACAGCAATTGAGTAAAATATGTGGTTTATTAGGTGGGTTATACGAACAGTCTATATCTTGTAAGCTATCACAGACAGATATCGATACGATACGGGAATGTCTCGTTGAATATCAGAATACAATAAAGGGATTACAAGAAGAAGATCATCTATCGTTCGATGTAGCAAGCTATAATTTTGATAAGAAGTTTAAGCAGGTGAAAAAGATTGAAGAGCAACCTAAACGTGTTGAAACCGTAGCAGATGTGAAAAAGGTACGATTTTCAGATAATATGGAAATTCAAACTGCTTCAAAAAACGATGAAGAGCCTATAAAAGCTAGTGACATGCATTTTAAACCATATTTTGACGACGAGGAAGAAGAAACTAACAGAACTAATAACCACACTGTCGACAATGCAAATGTAACTAATAGAGAATTATTTATTGAACAACAACAAAGGTTAATGAATCAAGACCAACATATAGATACTTTAGCTGCATCGGTGAGTCGAGCACACGGTATGTCCTTAGATATTAATCAAGAGGTAGAATCCCAAAATACCGGTTTATTAGCCGATCTTGAAAATATGGTTGATACGAGTGATAGAAATCTTCAACGAGCACGCAGAAGACTTGACACATTTCAACGTACAGCAAGAGAGAATGGTCCATGTACTACCATTGTCCTATTACTAATAATATTGATCTTTTTACTTGTAGTGTTATGACGAACATAAGAAGTGTTCTGAGCATTAAGATTAATATATACAGTCATGGTAATGAAGGTAGCAACTACTACTACATTTTCTGAGATAGTAAATATATAGACATTTCTATAACGTTTTAAGCATAGCATTGGATTTAATTGTAATTCTCGCACCTTTGATTAAAGTTGTATAAATATTGGGGTACTTCTTTATAAGTTCAACTCAGAGTATTAGTCTATCACAACGGGTAAACAACACAGATCTTTCAAGTGTCATTTTGTAATAATTGAACTGAGTCCAACGATCAGTATGGTATACCTGTGGAAATATGTCAAACTGATAACTCTCTGTACAGCACGGCAGTAAGGTATTCTCCTGTGATTCCGTCTCTTCCAGAGCATTCTCTAAGAAGTTCCTGTACAAAACTAGTCGTTCCCACCTCAACCCAAGACAGACGTTAGGGCGGAGTCTGCCGACAGCTCGGCATCGCCATGCAGACTCGCTAAAAACACATCAAAATATTAACTGGTCATGTGAGCAAAAGCTGTTTCAAGCTGGGAACTGGCTCACAGGCTCACCAAAAATGATGTAAAATGTCCTCTCCAACCCAAACCAAAATTTAGCTACAGCTATTTCGGTGTGCCTGGTCTTGCAATTTTTCCTTGTGTCTCAGAGCGCACACACGTGACCAGCCCAATGTTGAAACCAAAAATATGGTTTTGCAAGTCTGTAAGGTAATTTCTGTTCTGTTGGCTAGATAGATGCAAAAATGATAAAGGAAAACATTCGGAACGTTTGAGAAACAGAAGTTATGTTCTAGCTACCTATAACGAAACTGAATGCTAGATGCAACCTTTTTTTCCTAAATGAGACGAATGATCGTGCAAGATTTCAAGATTTTTGTTAAATTGTTTGTTTAAATCCACCTTATGAAAGTATATAAACATCTGTATATTATACCATTTTGTAAATTGTTCAATTAGAAGACTAGTAAGAGAATTAATATCAAGACATACGATCGTTCGTTTCGATTGTATCCACCTATTACTATCTATATTCCAAGTTATTTCGATATAATACTAAAAAAATATTCGACTCATTCTGACACGAAACACGTAAAACTAACTTATACATTTCTATCTTTATTCAATCACAGTTTGCTTAGTAATCTACAATACAATTACGAACGGTCTCTTCTACATGGTTTCTAATACGGGGTCAGATCAGACACCCATTTTTTTTGGTTTTTGAAAGAACATTCTCGTTGACCCGAAAATTCGGCTCGGACCTTGCATTTATCTGGTAATCACAATTTATTACATAAATAGGCGATGAGTGTAAGTTAAATATTGAAAACTAACATATTCAATGCTTTTCATATATTCTCTCTATTTGTAAATCAATCAAGATATTAGTTCAATATATAAATCGTTATAAAAATATTCTACTCGTAATGACTAGACAATTAAGAAAAAGAACTAGAACCACAGTGAAAAAGGAGGAACAGGAAGAAACTTCCAAATATTTCAAAAAGACGAAGGTTAAAAAGGAAGATATATTAGTAGAAGACGATTCTGTAGATATCGAATGGATTAAAACATTAAATAATAAAGATTATTTCCAATTTGTAGGTGAAAGAACTGGAAATATCCCAAGAAGATGGGATAAACCACTATCTGATGATGCATTCCTACCGATAAATGGCAATAAATTACCTCCTCATTTCAAATACATATATTCAAAATTAAGAAAAATGCGATCACATATTAATGCTCCAGTAGATTCGGTAGGGGGTTCATCAGTATCAATTACTGTTGCTGAACAATTGGGTATATCAAAGGAAGAGTTAGATCCCAAAAATTATAGGTTGCAGACATTAATTGGTATCATGCTATCATCTCAGACTAAAGATGAAGTCACAGCTAAAGCAATGTACAATATTACTAAATATTGTCTTGAGAATTTTGGGTCAAGAGGTATATCATTAAATGCAATGTTACAAATTGATGAACCTACTTTAGATACGTTAATTAAATCAGTTGGTTTCCATTCTAGAAAGGCAAAATATATTACACAGACATGTCAAATACTGGTACAGCAATTTAATTCTGAGATTCCAACTACTCCGGAAGGAATGATGTCATTGCCGGGTGTTGGACCTAAAATGACTTATTTAACTTTACAGAAAACTTGGGGTAGAATGGATGGGATCTGTGTAGATGTTCATGTTGATAGGCTTTGTAAATTATTCAAATGGGTAGATCCAAAAAAATGTAAGAGTCCAAATGATACAAGGCAAGAATTACAGAAATGGTTACCACTACCTCTGTGGAGGGAAATAAATAGTTTATTAGTTGGTTATGGTCAAGCCATTGATAGACCAAGAGCCAAGGTTTGTGAGAAATGTTCCACAGAAGAAAATCCTTTCATTCCAGGTAAATCAAATTCTCACAACCACATTTGTCCACTAGTAGCAAGTGATGAATTATTAGAAATGGTACCATATATGAAAAATTATCAGACTTGGGTGAATTATTTAATTAAGGATGCTAAAATTCATGATCTTGAAAATAACAAAAAGAATTTAAAGAAGGAAATTACGATGGAAGATGATTTAGATACTCCATTAGTCAAATTGGAAGATAGTATTACCGTAAAACATGAAATTAAGCTTGAGAATGAAGTTTTCTAAATTATGTAAAGTTTTGTTGGAAATTGTATTGTGCTTTTTATACACAGTAAGTCTCGTACAATCTGATATTGTTGTGAAAATTTTTACATATAAAAGGGAACAAGTCCTCCGAACATTTGTAAACTTATATAATACACTTTACATATCTCTTCCCTGTACAAGAGGGAGAGGAACTCTGCTGCAATCCATGGACGTATAGTCCTGTATTGTAGAATAGTAATATATATTTCTATACCATATTACATTGAAACTTTCTGATACATTCTCATTCACTATTTCGAAGAAGTCAAAATATTATAAATCATATTATTAATAAATTGACATGAATTATAACTAGCTCTTAGTTATAATAATCTTGCTATTATATGAAGTACAAATAATTTAAAGAAATATTTTAGTTTAGTATCTTTTTTTTTTGCACATTTTTAAGTTTTGTTTAAATATTTTAGTTTTAGTTGCTGGTAAAAAATGCCCCAGCTGGACGGCTCAAGTAAACAAAAAAACGTTAGTGATAAAATGAAGAAATATTATGAAGTATATATTTGGAAAAAATGTGCGATTAAAATGAAATTTATGTAATATTACAGAATATCCTATACATTATTAATTATCTTTATATTACTAACCATGGATCTTCATAAATTTCTTCAATTACTGGTCTCTTTTGAACATTTCTATTCAGAATTTTCTTGATTAAATTCACACATTCTGGACTAATGTCATCGTTTTGACCTATCTTTAAATCACCTTCCAAAATTTCATCAATATTATAAAATGGATTTTCTTTGAAGATTATAGTATATAATAAAATACCAATGGCCCATATATCTTGTGGTTTACCTTCATATGGATCACCACTCAAAACTTCAGGAGCCGCATAATCAATAGTTCCAACAAAGACATCAAATGGACCACTTTTAACATATGTAGCAGAACCAAAATCGATAATTTTAACAAAACCTTCAGAATCTACAATAACATTTTCATCCTTAATATCTCTGTGGACAATACCTTGTTTGTGAAGATGTCTAATACCAGAGACGACTTGTTTGAAAATTAATTTAGCTTCTATTTCTGTCATATTAGTTTTAAATTCAATTAAGTCAAATAAATCAATACAACCAGTTTCACCATGAACAGGTGTTTCGATGTAGTAATAATCATCATCTTCAAAGAAATCCAACAGTCTTAAAATATTTTCTTGTGGTTTCTTATTTAATGTAGCCATGATTTGGATTTCTGAAGGAATTGTACCTAACGTTCTATCTCTAACCCAGGTATCAACTAGAATTCTTTCCTTAAAGATCATTTTGATAACAACAATATATTTTTTAACTTTATGGAGACATAGATTAACTTTACCATAGGCACCTTCACCCATCTTTTGTAAAATAAAGAAATCTGAGAATTTTTTGCTATGCTTATGAGCACCAATATGAGCACTTGGAACTCTTAAAAATGTTGTTGGAGGTTCTTTAATATCAACTTGTGAATTGTCCAAATCCCCCTCTGTACTGAAAGACTCATTACCTTCTACATTTTCACCTTCTCTAGCGTCAGTTATGGTAACCAATGTACCAATCTTGCTGATAATTAGATTCTGATCTACTTTAAAATTACCTTCTTTAACGAATTGAGTCTTATCCTTGGTGTACATTCTAGCTAAATCTAATTTCCGTTTCATTTCAGGATCGTTAATTTCATCTGAAGTGACATCAGTGTCTTTAGTTTCTTCCTTCACTTCTTTAGATTCCTTTGAATCCTGAGAAGTGATTGTAGAACTTGTAGAAACTGAATAGTTATCTTTGCGATCAGTAGGAACTGGAGAAGCTGTGTAGCTTCTTGAAGCATTTTCAGTTAATAGTGATTCTCTTAGTTGTGGTGATCTGGTTGAGTGATTAGAACCCTTTGGTGTAGAAGTCCTAGACAATGATGTTGTACTTGAATTGTTACTAATATAAGTCAAATCGCTTTCTTTCAACATACTTAATTGGTTAACATTAGCTTGATAGTCACCTAATTTAACATCTCTAGAATGTGTAATCCAAACTAACGATACATTAGACGATATTACACGTAATTGTATATCTACCTTTATTAAAGATCCATCTCTATGACAACCATCAATACCAATAGAAGTATAGAAATATTCTGGGTCATTATTCATATCTGCGTGAACCTTTCTGAAGAAATGTTCTGTTAATACTAAACCTCTATTAGAACTTAATGAAATGTCTAATTCTGGATAATTACAAGATATGTAATCAATCATATCATTAAACTCTGGAATAATTGTAGACATTGGTTTATTAACTAATTCGGCATAATGTAAACCGAACATATTCTTAGAGACCGATCTATTAAAACTTACCAATTGTAAAGTTTGGGAATCTATAACAAAAAGACCTGCAATATAAGGTAAACTATGAACTTTTAATTTGATTGAATTTTGTAATAATGTTGCAGAGACAGCACAAGGAATATTAGAAGATAAATGATTTATTGTAAAATATCTCATTACATTAACATGGTTTGAGACCCTGACAGGCATTGGTAATAAATCGTCATCCTTGGCTTTAATTTCTCCACTACGGACTTCATCAATCATATCAGATAAGGATTGACTTAATGTACTAATATATTGTAATTCATTTGGAAATGTCACCTCTTTCTTAACAATAGAACTTTTATCTTTTGAAATCAATTCTGTAGGTCTCCTAGCATGCATATGCTGATTATGTTCTGGTTCTGATGTGTCAGTACTTGTGTCACCATCTGTGTCGTCATCATCGGTCTTATCATCAGCTGCAGCACCTAATTGAAATTTTGGTGTCGATCTTCCACCGTAACTTAAACATTCTTCTAAGATATTGTTATTATTTTTCTTTAGAATACTGCTAACTTCATAATTGTCTAAATCCAATGAAATATCCACGTAGTCACAAGGAACTTTTTCGAAAACACAAACTAATAGACCATTTTTTCTTTTAGCCCAAATAGATGCCCATACTAAATTATGTTTTGAGGATGGACCTGATTCAGAACCAGGTTGGACGATCCCAATGATTTCACCAGTAAATGCTAATTCTTGTTCCTCTGTTGATAAAATTTTATGAAGAACAAAATTTCTCGAATCTGTATGAATCAAATCCAACAAAGTCAAAGCTTTCAATACATGTTGTGAAATACCAAATATTAAACAAGCTAAATCATTGGCCGCTTTAAATTGCCATGGATATTGTTGAGAACAAGTAAAGATAGCCTGCGGGGCAGAATTTTTAGTTGATGCAAATGTCCTTAGAATACGTCTATAATCATCATTACTACTTTTTGGATTCTCCATATTTTGTTGTTGTTCTTCAAAATCTTCCAATTCATCTCTTAATGTCTCATTTCCTTCTTCATATGTGATATTACGTTCATAAAATGGTTGAGCTAAACTATCTATCAAAGTTCTTTTCAGTCTTAACATATTTTCCGAATCATCTTCATCCTCATCCTCGTTATCATTAGTGTCTAATGGATTTCTATCAGGAACTGGTTTCTTAATGTTAAATAATGATAACGCATGAAGATCTGTCGCACCAGATGAAGTATTTTTCTCTAGTGTCTCATTCAATAAATCTAATAGATTAATTAAATTATCTCTTTGTTCTGAAATATATTGTGAATTTGTTGTCAGGTCATGTTCACTACTATTCTCTATAAGACCATTATTTATATCTTGATTACTAGTACTATGATCTTTTTCCTCTAATGTTGATAACTCATTTGATCTTCTACGCAACTCTTCATCATTACTATAAGATTCCTTAAATGGTTGTCTAAATGATATTCTTGATGTGACTCCTCTACGTAATATGGGATCGTGATAGCTTGTAACGTTATTTCTTAAATTATATGAACTCATAATTTTGGGTAAAAATGCTAGTGAATTTGCTCTATGTGCAAGTGGTATATTAAAGTTATTATTAATATTATTTGTCATGTCGTTATTATTATTATTGCTATTGTTGTAAAATGTAGGAGTTTTTCCATTTCTTTCTTCTCCTAATGAACGTCTATTAATATTATTCATTGTATAAGATGTTCTAATTGCAGGATCTGTATTCTTCCTGGAATTTGAATTATAATTCGATACAAATGCATTCAACGCAGCTGTTGGCGAAGTCCATTTCTGGGATGGATTATATTTTGGAATGTTGTCAGCAACTGAAAGCGACATACTTCTGATGGGTCTAACAGATGAATCCTTATCGTCGTCTAAATCTTCCTGACTATTTCCTTCATTCGGAGATTTTGCAATATCTGTATCGTTATTATGTTTATGTTTTGGTAATTCCAATGTATCCCTTGTTGAGTCATTCAAATGAGAAATATTCATATGATCATTTGCAAGAGTTCCATCCTCTAACATATTTGGATTACTTATAATGATTTCTAATGATCTTTTCAAAATAGACAATCTAACAGCTAATGAATTTGGAGATAATGGATTATATGAATATGAGTGTGTGGATTCATTAGGTAAATTATACAGTTCTTGTAAATCAGTATCAGTTAAAGTGGACACAGTAGAATCAATAGATTTTGTTCTGTTTATATTATTATTATTATTACTATTACCATTATTGTTGTTATTCGTGGTAGTGCTATTATATACATGTTTTTCTTCAACTTTTGGAATTTTATTTTCTGATAAACTTGGAGTTATGTTTAATGAGGAGAATGCAGATGATATTCCTTCAATATTATCCTCATTATTATTATTATCGTCCTGTTCATTTGGTAATTTAGTATCTGGAGAAACTTCAGGTGTATTTGTATTCACATTTGTATCTTGAGTTTCTTCTTGCAACGCAATTTCTGAAACATTTGTTGAATTTGTAGCAGATTGTGCAGTTTTCTTAATAGAATGTTTCTCTTTTAAATTCCTAAAAGAATTATGTGAAGAATTTGATGCCCCAATATACGGCATTATTCAGTTGAAGGCTATTTAGCTAAAGTTGTATAACTTGATTATATTAATCCAACTATATGTTCAAGATATGGATATGGACACTTGTACAGTATAGAACGGCTAATATTTTTCTTCTGTCCTAATCTTCTTGGTTGTTGATGTTGTATTTTCTTTCACTATCCCTTATTTTAACGATAATTTTTTTGTTTTTTCAGTACAGATAAAATTTTTCCAGCAAAAAACCGTGTAGCTGTTGCAATAAAGCAAAAAAAAGATATAGCTATAAGATTGAGTAGGTTTAATATATCTGAATGGTAGTAATATTATATATACTTGACTCAAATATAGTTTATTGTAAAGTGAGAGATAGTTCAAGAAGTGATCCTAAACAAGGAAACATAATAAAAATAAGTAAAAAAAAGAAAGGATGTGACAGAACAAACTTTTCAGTATAAAATTAACTAAACTGAGCTGTCATTAATTTATATGAATTTGTTGTTTGGGATTGAACCGTGACAATAGATTATCTAATACAGTTTAATATTAGACTCCCACGTCAATGAAATAGTTGTTACTTATTATTTTTCTGTTTAACTTTTCACAAGTTGCAACTTCCTTGCGAATGAAAAATTTCTCAGACAACTATAGCTCCCCCCATACAGCCACAGCAGATTTAGAAAGAGTGAATGTGATAAGTGTTGTCACTATTTCAACGTTGATATAATATGTTCAAAACCCTCATTTGCCCTCACTCCCTGCTGTCTCCCCTTCTTCTGTATACTTGTGGTTCTACGGGGTGGTATATGCCCCACATTGTGTCCCCCAGATGTGTGCGTAGCAAATAAACATGCACGTCCATAGTGATATATGGAGCATGCGTTTGTCGTGCGGAGTTTGTAACCGCCCCTTAAATTGCATCTTGTTGCGCGGAGTTTTCACTGTGGCAGGAGTGCCATATCCAGTGGTGCGGTCTTTTTCCCGGCACATATTTATGCAGATTTATTATGGGACTGAATACGTTCCCGTATTAAGTGACACATATTTCAATATATTTTGTCATTGTGCCAGAGTGACGAAATATAGTAATGACACAAATGCCATATATCAAGAATTTACCGATATGTATATTAAAGACTAAATCGAATGTTTATGTAAGTACATATTGGTTTCTTCCAAAAAATATACATTTACTCCAGAAACGAATTCCAAGATATAAGAATGAGTGTTGCAGCAAGTTTAATATTAACAGGAATCGGTGGATTTTTCTATAAATATGAAAATAATTTAAATTATGAAATTGATTCAAATATCTCACTCTCTGTCTATGATTACAAAGACAAAATTATAATACCAAAATGTAGAAAATATCAAGAGTATATCACTTTAGCAATGGTGAATTTTTTTCAAACTTCTCTGAATAATCAACCGTTTGTTTATCCATTACGTGGATTTCTGGAGTTGTTATACTATCCGAATTTATATCTTTCTACAACAGTAGGGACATTCATATTGTATTTAATTAGTTATATCGGCATTACACTGTTATTTTGGGTTACTTTAACTCCATTATATATCGGATTCTTCATTATATTAGGTCCATTGGGCATATCATTGGCCATAATACATACTTTTCTGCAATCAAATTTATTGACTATGATGTTCATGAGATTATCACATATTACAAGTAAATTAACAATAATTTGTTTAAACAATAACTTACAAGGAAATGAAGATTCTATTTCAGAGGTTGCACCTATGATAAAATATTATGTCCCAATAGGCTGTACATATTTCTGGGTCTATTATTTACCTGTGAAACTGTTAAAGTATTCAGTGGCATTATTAGTCATGGTGGTTCTATTAACAATTTCATCAATGCCAATCATAGGTCCTATTTTGTTTCATTTGTTAGTTTCACCAATAATTACTAAAATTTATATCTCAAAAATATCAAGGTTACAAAAATTAGATAAAGAACAAAGAATGAATTTATTTGTGACACAATTTGGTTGTTATACTTCTTTTGGTTCAGTTAGTAGTTTAATTGAATGTATACCAATTATTTCAGGTTTTGCAATTTCAACTAATACAATTGGTTGCACATTATTAGCTTTAGAGACATTGTTAGAAGATTCGAGTTCAACTCCAAGGTTATTACCTGAATTGTGTCGTTCAAGTATCACTGAACTAGATGAAATGCAACCATTAGATTTATTAGTTCCACCACCCGAAGAACATATACCTGATCCAAATGAACAAATCTTTAGTGGTATATTATTATCAGGGTTATGTCAAACAAGTGAGATTCCAAGTATTACCTTAGAAAATGATAGGCATACTACCAATATAGAAAATAGTAGTTCGCTTATCTAAACTAACTAAAATATGTACAATAATTAAAAAAATATAAGTTATAATTATAAGATAATAAAAAGTATATGTATATATATATATATATGTATTTATGAAATGGGTTCCCATTCAATTTATATGTTGAAAAAACAAAAAAATATTTCTCAATTAATTTATGAAGTTGAAAAAAAAAATAAAACTCTTCATGTAAAACTTCGATTCCTGACTAGTAGATATTTTATACTTTATTGGCCCAATAATCCCAATCCCATATATTGATCTCCTTTTTATCATCGGCTGTACCATTAGTCAAAGTGGAAAAATCTGAAGTTGTCGCTGTTGCATTATTGAAATTTATTTCATTAGCGCCTTTCTTCAATTTTCCATCTGTAGCTACATATGTATCCTCAGGTGAATCAAATTTAATACGTTTAGATTCACTCATTATTGACGGAGAATCATTAACATTGGATTTAATACTATCAGGTGTTAAATTCATTTCATCGAGTTTCCTCTTTTTAGTGTTACAATCGGTATTATTTAATGGTGTGTCAATAAATGCTAAATCATTCAATTTTTCACAAATATTATTCTCCAATCCATTGAAAATTGAGGAGATACTACTTAATTTAATACCGTAATTTCTAATTTTATTTTTCTCTAACATATATTTTGATTTCATTACCATTTTTTTACCATCAACAATCATTACATCAACTGGATCACGTTCTCTTGCACGTTGTGCCACTTTTGTAAGTTTCTTTTTCTTACCGGTGCGATTTGTTAAATCAATAAAATCTTGTGAAAACTTCATTTGTGGTTCATATTCGTCATCTTTTAATCCCAGAGTATCAGAGAGTGTACATAGGAATAAATCTAACGAAGATGTTTGAAATACTTCCTGTCTATGTTTAAATCTCGAAGAAATTTCAGTTTTCTTAATATTTAATGATTGTAATTCATCTTCTTCCTTCTTAAATACTGGATTCGTTTCAACATTACTCTTCATACGTTGATCTGCACCAATGTATTGAGGTGTTGTCTTTTGTCCCGGAGATCTAGCAGCTGTAGCTGTAGCTGCATTGTTGTTTAAACGTGGTGTTGGTATATTAGACAATGATTTAGCATTTTTGGATGACGCGGAAGTAGATGGAGATGGTTTCTTACTATTATTAGCTTTTGCAGTGCCATTTGAAGTACCTGTCTTTTCTCTTGATGGTGATACTTGGTTAGACGCAGGGATACTAGCGCTTCTAGAGTTAATTTTACCAAGATCAGGAGTTGCATTTGCCGTATTGAATTGAGATCCTGGAATTTGTCCCATCATATTATCATTATCATCAGTTATTGCCGCATTTGGTGGAATAGGAACAGAAGGCTGTCTGTCATTTAACTTTGCATTCATAACATTTGAATTTGGCATATTACCACCATTCATTTGAACAAAACTATTATTCATTTGTGGGGTGTTATTATTATTTGCATTCATTTGTTGCTGCTGCTGTTGCCATTGCATTTGTTGCTGCTGCTGCTGCTGCTGCTGCATTTGCCTATTTTGTGATTGTGCACGTTGATTCTGTGACATTCTCTGTTGTTGTTGTTGAACCATATTTGTATTATTTTGAACGGGCGTAGGAATACTATTAATTGGGGTATTGTTACCAGATGGCTGTTGTTGTTGATTTTGTTGTTGCTGCTGCTGTTTTTGTCTTATTAGTTGTTGCTGTTGTTGAATCAATTGTTGTCTTCTTAAAATTTGAATCTTCATACTTTCCCAATATTTTTGATATTTCATAATTAATTTATCAACGGTATCTAATTTGACAACATATATCCCCTTTGAACATTTATCTAAGATTTCTTTAATGAAAATTCTTAATTGTAATACTTCTTTTAAAAATGCTTCACTTTTAGTGAATACATAAACTTGTGGCGCATAATTACTTACTTGAGCAAATAATTGTTGATTCATTTGTAATTTTCTTTTAATTTCGTCCTTCTCTTGTGGACTAATTACATTTGTTAAATCATTTAATCTCAACGGAGTTCTGGCAGCATCAGTTGAAATTTTCCTAACTGTTTCAATATCTTGTGGGGTAGGTTGTAACAATTGTAGCATTGAAGCCTTTTGTGAACTATTAGTTCTTTGATGACCTTGTGACGAAGGCATTGATCTTTGTTGTGCTTGTTGAGCTTGTTGTTGTGCCTGCATTTGTTGTTGTGAAATCGGAGTATTTCTATTCTGTTGTGCCATATTTTGCCCCATGTTATTCACGTGTTGCATATTTGATCCGTTATTACCAACATTCATATTATTATTACCATTGTTATTATTATTCTGAGAATCATTCATGTTCATATTGGTATTGTTATTATTGGCGATATCATTTTGATTTGCTTGAGCTTGTGCGGCAGCAGCAGCTTGTTGAGCCATTCTAGTAGATTGAATCTTTTTCAAAGCTTTTTGATTAATATATTTTCTAATAAAACTTTGTCTATTAGCATCTGTCATGTTTGCACCAAACTGAGTCTTTTGAAAAGTTTTACAAGCTTCCATTGCTTCTTGTAACAATGCACGTTGTTCATCAGGGGTAAAAATTTGATTAATTTGACCAAGAACGTTAGGTACTTCACCATTTCTATTTCTAAACATCTGCTGATTATTCCCAATATTATTATTATTACCGTTATTATTGTTGCTACTATTATTGTTACCGTCGTTATTATTATTATTATTATTATTATTATTACTCATTTGTTGATCATTTTGTCTTTGTTGCATTTGTTGCTGCTGCTGTTGCATTTGCTGCTGCTGCATCTGTTGTTGCATCTGTTGTTGTTTAACTTGTTGTTGCTGCTGTTGCATATTCATAGCATTATTATTTGCATTAACTTGTTGAATCTTCGATTTGTATAATAATTGTTGATGTATCTTATAAACTTCTTTAGCAATTTGCATATCATGTGGAGTTAATCTTTTCTGTTGTGCTAATTCAGTAATTTGCTGCCAAGTATTAATATCGGAAGGAATATTTGGTATCTTTTGTAATAATTCTCTTGGAATAGGAGCAATTTTCATTTGATTAATCAATTGTCTTTGTTGTGGAGTTAATACTTGTCTTTGTCCCTGGTTCTGACCTTGATTTTGATTTTGATTTTGATTAGGTTGCTGTTGCATTTGTTGCTGTTGCATCTGCTGCTGCTGTCTATCCTTTAGCTGTTGTTGTGCTTGTTGTCTAGCTTGAGCTTGTTGATTTAAAAACATCTGAGAATTCATATTCATTGTATTTGGCATGTAATTCATATTACCATTCTGCTGTTGTTGCATTTGTTGCTGTTGCATATTTTCATTTGAATTATTTTGTTTATTTTTCATCGAATTATTTGAACTTCCACCAGCTAATGATTTTTTCCTATTATCTCTTGTATTTCTCATTGCATTAACTTTTTCTTTCATACTATCTAAATATTCTTCCTTTGATGAACTTTTAGCAAATAAAGCAGATTCAAAATTTTTTGCATGTAATTTCATCTTTTCTGCAGTTGCATTCGTACCACCATTAATTTCATTAATATCCATTAAAACTTTTAATAATTCTGCAACATTTCTTGTTCTATCCTGAATGGACAAACCTTCTTTACCACCTACGTTCATGATTATTTAATAATTTCTCAAAAGGTAGAAAGGCAAACACACAAATACACGTTAAAATATGAATATAGGTATAATAAATATCAAGTATATGAAACGACTAAATTGCAAAAAAAAAGGCAAAATCTTTAAAATCTGAAATCAACACACACGTAGATCACTTGCAAACTTAAATTGGAATCGGGATAAGTAGAGATTATTTACTTGTTAGATAGGAAGGTATTAGAAACAAACGACTGATTTATCTTCTACTTTTTCACTTATTCCTTGATATTATTATTCACAGAACTTGTGTCTTGTTAATGGTTATTATCATTAAATAATCTAATGTTGTTTTTCAAACTTTCTTAACATTCTGTTAATTTTAAATTACCGGAAAAGGGTGAAAAAACCAGAGAGAAAGAAATTAAAAATTTGACGAAGCAAACGAAAAAATTGTCCTTTTCCTGTGTGGGCGGGAAACATAACATGGCTTTTTAATTAAAATAAATAACACTCAAGAAACGCGAAGAACAGCTCGTAGGAACGCTCGGGAAATTCCAGAAAAAGCAAGAAATAAGCAAAAGAGAATATGCGGGTAACCTCGAACGACAATAATAACAAGAGGTAAGTTGGTAGAAAGGAAATATAATTGTACCAGAACGAGTTGATTAATTGATAAAACAAAGCCCTGTTTTCAAGGAGATCAAGTGATTAGGGGTTTAGAGTAATAGTAATTACTATTTTTTGTAGTAAATAAAAAAAGAAAATTATATTGCTGTGATTACTTAGGTAACTATTATAAACATTCTACTATGACAACGACAACAGTGCCTGTGACAACAGCTACATCGCTTAGCAAAAATGCCAGCTATATATATTATAGACACAGCGTTACCAAGAATCAGTAAGTTAATTGCATAGTCACTCAATTAATTAATTAACTAGCCACCTGAAATTAGGAATTAACAACAGCTGATATATTTCAACACATTAATTTGCTAATTAATAGTTATCTATTCATTTATTTGTAATTAATTGCATTTCCGCTCAGATTTCAGACATTTAATCATTGTGAAAATTAAAGGTGCTACAGTGGTTTCTTAGTATTTCAGTAGGAGTAAATCACTCAATTTTTCGTTCCCGTCCCGCGGATTTTACCAGAAAAGAAAAAGACAGAAAGATAAATCAAATCAGCCACACTGTATTTAAAAGAGGGGAACAATGACAATACGTGTCGTCTGTAGTGATGCTTTTTTTCCTGTGTCTTCCTTATTAGGAGGAACATTACTAACCTCAAGTTAAAATATCTATTAACAATATCAAACAAATTATTTACTATATATGATATCCTCTAATATACCATTCATCTTCTTTTCATTAGCCGCCTCTTGTTTATCCCCACCATTCTCTTCACTAACATGCATATCTAATGCTAGTTTATTTTTGGCTAATTGATGTATTTGTTCCTCAATAGAGTCTTTACTAATTAATGTAGAGACATAAACTTCTTTAGTTTGACCAACACGATGGGATCTATCCGCAGCTTGACGGTCATCATGCGGATTGAAACTTTGATCGAATATAACAACATGATTGGCACAAACTAAATTAATACCAAAACCACCGGCTTTTGTTGATAATAAAAATACAGGAATAGTTTTATCTTCATAAAATGTATCAATTAATGATTGTCTTTCATTAACTTGTGTAGAACCATCTAACCTTAAGAATTTATAACCTAATGTACTTAATACAGGTTCCAAAATATCTAATACTTGAGTAAATAACGAAAAAATTAAAATTTTCTCCTTTTTAATCTCAATTACATCATTTAAAATTTCTTTCAATTTATCAATTTTTCCACTATTCATCCATTGATTATCCTTTAAACAATATTTACCAAGTGTTTTAGGGAAGTTTCCACATAATTTATGTAATTCAAAATCTGTCATATAACTCATGTCTTCTTTAATATATTGCTTATTACCATCTATACTATATGCAGGTTCACTCAATATCGCAGTACTCATCTTATCAATCATCCTATCATTATAAATTTCTCTAAATAATAACGGATGAATAGAAGCCTTTCTTAATGTCATAATTAAATTTTTAGAATCCATATTTTTCTTATCTTCAGCGGTTAATGTACCATTATGTACCTTTTCACGATATTGTTTTGCATTTTTAATAGCATTATCATATAATTTACGTTGAACATCATTTAACTGACAATATTCTATCTTACTATGTTTCTTAGGTAAATGTTTCAATACTTGATCCTTATGCCTACGTAAAATAAATGGCTTCATCATTGTCTTAGCACGTTCAATAGCTTCTTGAACTAATAATGGATTATGTCCTCCATTATCATCTGTTGTCTTTGCTCTTTGTTTGAAAATTGCAGTTAATGAATCCTTCTTAGAGACAAATAAGGATGGCATAATAAATTCTAATAATGACATTAATTCACGTAAATTGTTTTGTAATGGTGTACCAGTTAATAATAATCTAAATTTAGCCTTGATTTTCATCAATTTATTAAATCTTTCTGACATCGAATTTTTCAACATATGACCTTCATCATAAACAACAACATTAAAATCACAATTTTTCAAAAATGAAACGTCATATTTATTACCTGCAGCTAAATTATATGTTGTTACAATAACATCATATTGACCAGCGGTACGTTCTAAATAATCTCTTAATTCAGATCTTTCTTGTAAAGAACCATAGTATGGTTCAATTTTCAATTGGGGACAAAATTTCTTAAATTCACGTAACCAATTTTCTAAAGTAGATGATGGAACAACAATTAAATTTGGACCACGTTCATTAATTTGTTTCAAATATGCTAAAAATGAAATAACTTGACATGTTTTACCTAAACCCATATCATCTGCAAGGATACACGACATATTGTTATGATATAATAAATTTAACCAATTAATACCCATTTGTTGATAATCTTTTAATTGAATATCAGTGGATAATAGACGTGGCTTACCCTTGAAATATTTAACAGGTCCCTTCCTTTGAACAGCTAGTTTCATATTACGACGATGTGCTGAAGCAGAAACATTTGGACGTTTACTATATGTAATTTCTTCGTAATCTTCATCTTCATCCTCAATATCTTCATCTTCTTCTTCCATTTCTTCATCATTAATATATTCAGGTTCATCCTTATCATCATTATCAATTTTAATAACATCAGAAGTTTCTTCCTTTAGTTCAACTGGTGCTGGTGTTGGTGTTGTACTTGCTTCAGTTTCATCAAATTCTTCAACAATAGCTTCATTCTTAACCTTTGAACCATTTTGATCCGCAGGATCCTCCTCGTCATCATCATCCTCGTCATCTCCGTCTATAGATATGACTGGAATCCCAACATTATCATTTGAATTATTGGATTCAGAATTATCCTTGGCATTTAAATCAACACCCCAGGTTTTCATTTGCTTTTCAATAGATGTACCATAGGATGCACATGTCTTCAATAAAGAGTCAATTGCATTATAACCTCTAATAGATTGTGTAATCTTCTCCAGAAACCTCTCAGTTTCTTTCTTTTGATTACCACGAGTTCTACGTTTAGCTTTACCTGTTGCTTTCTGTTTTTCATTCGCAGAAACTTCCTCTTCAGTTAAAAATTCTTGGATCAAGAAACTGGATAAATCTGCAAAAGGTCTCTTTGAAACAATAATTTGTGCTTTTTCAAAAGTTGTATCTGCCAAATCTGCTAAATCGGATGCATCTGATGTATTTAAAAATTCTAAAGTTTGTTCATCTATATCAACACCGTTGGAACTTTTATCCTCATATTCTACATCACTATCAGATTGATCCTCATCATCAAGTCCAGAATCACGATCTAGATCTTCATCTCCACTTTCATCCTTCATTAACGCAGCAACTTTGTTGTCTAACATCTTATTTCTCGCACTTTCTAATTCACTACCTCTAATCAATTTCCTCTTCTTCTTAACTGCATGTGTTGAAACTATACCATTTCTTATAGTTGCAACATTTTGTAAACTTTTATTACGCTTGATCTTTGCTAATAAGGAGGGATCAAATAATTGATCATTTCCATGACGACGGGCCTTAACGATATTATCTTCGTCGTCATCATCATAATCTTCTTCATAATCATCATCCTCATCGTCTCCACCATGTTTCTTATATGCTCTTTTCATCGATGTAGAATATCTATCAAAGATTGAACTTTTTGGTTTGTCCACTGTGATTTTTGTGGAAGCCATTTGTTTTGGTTTATTGGTTGATGAAATAGAACTTAGTCTACTAGTTGCATTAGCATATTTTAACTGTGATCCACTAGGTGTTGTCTTGGACCAAGAAGTTCTTTGATCTTGAATCCTATTCAATCTTGCTCTCGCATTATTAATATCTGATGCGTTTGATTTAAATACTGCTTGGATTAACGTACTTGAAAAATCTGGGAATTCCTTTTGTAATACAGTTAACTGATCTGATGTTGAAACTGTACTTGTTGCTTCCGCAGATTTATTTGGTAAATTTGGTTTATACATGAATTTATTGCGTAAATTTGTAGCTTGATCATCATTAGACGGTTTTAACGGTGATGAAGAAAATATCTTATTCACTGGCGAAGATGTCTCTGGGACTTGTACTTCATCTTCTTGATAACTGTCAATCATAACGTATACAAAAAGAAAAGTTATCTCGCTTTTCGATTTAGGGTAAAATTTTAATCAGAAATTCTACTTTTTCGTATCCTCTTTGTAACGTATAGTAACGTGAAACAATATCTAATCATTAAAAAACAGCTATATTTAATATGATGAAAAATTTCATGAGTCGCCTTTATTTTCTTCGTTTTCGCGTTTTGGATCATTCATCATACAAAATTGAAATTCTGAAAAATTTTCAGTTTTTCTTCTTGCGATGAGGTTTGTTTTCATTACTCAGCTGCTGCATTATAACAGTCGGAATTATTGAAAAAAGGGTGTGACAGCCATATGTGGTCTTATCAATGAGTATTGTTGGTATATAAAGGTAAAATGAACTATCTTATGGGATTATGACTTTTCTATTCACCGATTTTTCAAGTCAACAAAGATCGGAAAAGTAGAATTTTGTTCGATTATGTTAGAAGTTTATGCGTTTGGCTCTAATGGGAACTATCAGTTGGGTTTAGGCCATGCAGATGATATAATTGTCCCCCAACTATCATTATCATTAGATCTGCCGAAGGACACTATTATAAAGAAAATTGCGTGCGGTGGAAATCATACCCTTTTATTGTTAAGTAATGGTGATGTTTACGGATGTGGTAGTAATGTAATGGGTCAAATCTCCGATAATACCAGTATTGAAATGATTCCTACTTGGAATAAACTTGATCAAACAAACGTAAAAGATATTGCCTGTGGTTGGGAATTTAGTGTATTATTAGACAGGGATAACAACGTATTAATTCGTGGATATGGACCAAAAGGTGAATTGGGCTTAGGTGAAAGTGTTATCAAGGCTACTACTTTTGAAAGAGTAATGACTATACCGAAAGGATTTACTTGTAAATTATTCACTTCATTCCAAAATGTTATATTATTATTAGACAAAATTAATGGAAACAGCTCAGTAGTGTATGGTTGGGGTAGTAACACTAAATGTCAATTATTAAAACCGAAAAGTAAATCAGTATGGAAACCAACTGTAATATATGAAAGTAAATCTGAACCAATTGAAAGAGTAGCAATGGGAAAGAATTTTATATTGTTGTGTAATGATCAGGGTTCAATATGTTCTGCCACAGGTGCTATACCAGAGACTTTTAAAATCGATGAATGGAAAAATAAAGAGGGACTTGACGTTTATGTGTTTTGGTCGTCTATTCATATCTATTATCAAAGCCAAATATTTTCATATGGGTTTGGAGTCCATGGACAAATATTCGATAACGATCATTTCTATAAAACAGTAATGAAAAAAGGAGATACAAAATTGATCAGTATCAATACAGGTAGTGAGCATGGTATGTTAGTAACGAAATCAGCAGAAATTTCAGAATATATTATATATTGCTGGGGTTGGGGTGAGCATGGTAATTGTGGTAGAGCTAAGAATGAGCAATCTAAAAACAAACCTATTATCAATGACTATTCTAATTTAACTAGTAAATTGAACGATGTGATGCATGTTGAATCGACTATACCTCCATCAGTATTTGGCGGATGTGCTAGTACGTGGATTGTTAAATATACTTAATGTAGATAAATAATATGTAATAATTCTTATCTTTGCGACACTATCTATTTTTAACGTCTACAATCTACCCACTAGAGCAAAAGTTGGTCTTTGTATAACATAAAATGTGTAAATATTCAATATACATAGAAAGGTATATTTAACTGTCTTGGATTCCGCGGTTAATTCGAGAATTGTGAGAAATTTGGTGGATCGAACCTGCGACCTATATCTTAACAAGAGGGAAAAAGAAAGCCCTGTAGGGGGCTCGAACCCCTAACCTTGTGATTAAGAGTCACACGCGCTACCGATTGCGCCAACAAGGCTTATTTTCTTGAAAAAATCGGGAAATATTTATATACAAGTTAAAAACAAAAATTGAACTTTTAGTGAATTATTGGAAACTTTACTTAATAAGCTATTTCGCAAATACGACAACGTAGTATTATATTTCTTGGAATAAAGGAGGTGGTTTAATCATTATAAAATTGTATCAATTTTATAATGATTAGGTATTTAGGAGTCTCGAAAGTTGTACGTTTCTTTCGCTTTCAGGTTGCCTAAGTAAATTTGTAATGATATTTTCAGATATTAAATTGGACATTTGTGTTGTAAATTAGAATTATTATCAGATTGCATTTCTTAATAAATTAGTGTACAATTACTATATTATATTGATCAA